>CAJFCO010000184.1:563606-583425 GCA_904066015.1 Synergus gifuensis
TACAGTGAGATCTACTAATCAGTTTTCCCCGTGTGTCCTAGTTTACACTCCAGATTTGACTATCAGTTTGACTATCCATTTTTCTCCGTGCCCCTAAATTCTTCTCTTCTAAGATAAAAGCTCATAGAAATTTCTTTTGTTTTCCTCGGTACTGAGGTTCTCTTTGTTCGATTCACCCCAGCAATAAAGAAGGGATATAGGAGACCAACATACTCGCTTTTCAACGAATCAAGCAGGGCTCTCACCAGCTCGCAGGCCCCATAAAAGTCAGAATTCTTTGAATAAAAAATGATTTTTCGAGGCAACAAATCCAGTGGCTCTGTCACCACATCTTTTTGAGAGCGGTCAAACCTGTCTCGTTCCTCCTTTTCTCTAGTTCTCTATTTGCCTCTTTCTTTCCCCTCCACCTTCAGCAATCATTCACTCTTTCTCTTTCTTTTAACTTACCCTTTTTAGATTGTCTCTTTCCTTTTCACTTTCTCACTCTGCATCAGGGCATTCACTCTCTAAAGGGTAGACATGAATTATTCCCGACTCGGTGAAAACGCCTAAGTGACGTGGGGATGTCTGACACCTAAATTGATCCTCGATCGGGACGCCTGGTTGAAACGAGTGGAAGAGAGGGTTGGGAGTTGCTCACAAGCTAGGGAAGACAAGTTTCTGATGCATAATTCCAAAGACTCGCGAAATCACATTAATCGAACGGATGAAGCGTGAACTCGATTCTATGCGAAAAAACGTGTGTCCTACAATCGTTTCTACTTCTCCTGCATCCTTTAATTCACATCTCTATTTTAAAATTCTGCTATTCTATGTGTTTTAAGTTAATTATGTACATACGTATACAGAATTAATAATACAAACAAGACAAAAATCTGATATCGTCATTTACTGTGGTTGACAATTGTCTGCATACACCACTTTGCTGAAAATAATAATCTTGAGAAAATGATGTGATGAAAAGAACCGCATGTATGCTGTACCACGATAAACACTATATAATAAAGTAACACGTGTATCTTTGTAAGTCGCATCGTTGCGAGTAACGACCGCAAGCCACAAACACAGGAAGAGTCACTCTTGACTTCACGCTCAACGATTTTCAACAAGACAAAGAAGAGAATCCAGAGACCTTTTTAATGTTTCCGCTGATTTCATGAAGTGCAGTCACATAATTTAAAGACTTATTTATCTTAAAGGCCAATTTTGTATAAATCTCCATTTTTCTCACCCGCAAATTGTATCTTTGAAAAAATTCGTGCAAAACACTTTCGAAACACTCTCAATCGAAATTAGAACCTTTATTATATTTATTGTATTATTTATTATATTTATTTACATATCTCATCTTGCATTCGTTTATCCTATCAATTTTTAAAGACATTACCACGGATTTCTTTGAAGTAAAAATAAAAGACATATCCTTTCCTTTGCAGATGCTGGATTATATATCACTGCTCTTCAAGATCTTTCGTAATAGACACGAATGCCATTAAAAAGGTCTTTCTGAGTCACTGAAATCGAGGCAAGAGTAAATGTAATCGCAGCTCCACAGCGTTCCGGAATAGGTAAGCAATTTTCTTATATAGCAGCAAATTGTTTTGTTACCACAACGTGCAAGTCATACGATACGTAATTGCACACATGTGTATGTATCTGCCGACGATATAGTCCTCTTAAGTGGATTGGTAATCGAAATTTAAGATTTGCTTTTTCATGCACGAGTGCATACACACCGACGGTTATTATTAACTTAAAATCGGGCGTTAAGTTGCATTTCTCAAGATCGATTTTGCCATTTCAATTATCCTTATATGTGCGTATACTTTGAGTCATAACTCATAAATAAGTAGATAATCAATGATTGGATTACGAAATGCCTCAATCATCCAGCAATTTTCATTGTTCAATCTAATGTCTACCTACACTCTACTATTGTATATACATAATCAAAAAATAATACATGAATGACTTGTTTATAGACTAGCGATATTAAGTGTCTTTTTTCTTTTTTTTTTCTTCTTTCTTTTTTTCTTCTTTCTGTTTTTTCTTCTGCATGCGAATATGCTTTAATCTCCTTTGAAACATAACATTTCACTTCAAATTGACCAATAATAATGGTAAAAATGATGGACACCTTTTTCATTTTCGTACTTCATAAACCATTACAGAAAGATTCGCAATGAAAACATAACCACTTGGTTGAGTTCGGCCCATTGATACTTTCTGTAATTCTTCTCCCAGAAATTTGCTGAAAAATCCTCGGAATCGTGTAAAGGAGACTTAGAAGCTCGTGCAAGTGATTATTAGGTGCGCTCAGAAAGGGACGATGTTAACCCTCGTAAAGTACCCGAAGTAAAAGTAACGATCGAAGGAGGTGCATGCGAGGCATCATTGACGAAATCCTTTCGCGAAACGTAGTATTTTGAACATGAGGAATTTGAAACTGGCAAAACGGTCTTTCGGGACATAAATATAATCAAGAACATTGGAGAACGAACGAAAGAATATGGCGGACGGTTAACGCGCACCGGTCACCATTTTGGTTCAGCCTGTAGGCACCTTTGTGCACAGACACGTACAACTAACCTGTTCTCTTACGATCGACCAACCAATACCATACTTTCTCAAATACGAGCATCGACAAAATCAGGGGTTTCCTCGACTCAGCGCGCTTACTAAAAATAAGTGCGAACCTGAAACCATTTAACCCTTTTTTTCTCAAGCAACGATCGATCAATAATTAGCCTCTTCCTTTGTAGCTCTTCTTGCAACGATTTCAATACATTTTGAAATCGTGAAATTTAGGATGATACAGTGTGTCCCATAGGAAGTGACAAAAGTAAATTCAATATTGTTCTATGTACCTTTTGTCCTCTAGAGTGCCATGTTGATTACATCTCTCAATTACTCTCACAGAAAAAACAAAGTGTGAATCTAACACCAGTTTCAGGGTACTATGTACCTGCAACAAAATTTACTCTTGGTGGTGTGCATATCACCCAGCAAAGAGGGTATCATTTCCCTTGGACTTGGGGTACGCTGTCAATTGTTTTGATACTTTTGCGGCCAAAACAAAAGAAGGCGCTTTCGTTCCCAGAGTCTGGGTGTAGATTATATCCCACCTTGAAATAACCTGCAACAAATTTTACTCCAGACTTTTTACTGTGCTGAAACAACCAACAAATTGAAAAGCGAGTTAAATTTCAGAAAAACATAACTTGAGTTGTTAGGTTAAAAAGGATTTTATGAGACACCCGGTATTTCTTTTTCTTAAAAAAACAACAGTTAGCCGCACGTGGGAGAAATTTACAACTATAATAAGTACTTGAGTATGCTGTTGTTGGCAATACAGTTGTTTATATAGCTCTCGATGAAGTTAAGTTTTTACTGTGTAAAATGAGGAATGCCTCTTAGAATTGATAGATACGCTTTTTATAATCCAGTTTTATGATCTTTTAATATTATTGCGAACGAGCATCGAAAGACAAAATCATAAATATTTTCACTGAATTCTTTTCTCAATGAGTAAGGCAGCAAAATCAAACTTTGCTATAAAGTTACGGTATCAGCAATATTGTGCTCCATTCACGCCTTTGGGTTTATAACTGAAAGTACCCGTTACAACTTCCTTTAATTATTGTCAGTGAAAGATATATATTTTTAATGTTGCACAATGCACACATTTTACTGCTGCTCATTCACAGTATATATTGGAATGCACAATTTTCCCGCGAGCTTTCTCATTTATATTTTCACGGCTTGTTTTATCTTTTCTGTTAACGTTCTTAGAATTAGGAAAAAGAAAACTAATAACCTTCAATACGATATGGTTTCTGGAAAAATTATTTGTTTCATCGTTTAGTATCATTGCTTTTTTCTGTGACGGTTTAACTATAATACTTAGGAATTTTAAAGTACGCACGGAAAAAATCTTGCTCTATTTTCTGTAGAACTTTTTTTGCTGGCTACAAACCTGTTTTTTTTTGTTTTCTTTAAGAGCAGAATTTATGTTACTCACAAATTATAGCAGTTTCACTAAATAAGGATATTAACGGTTTCGTTAAATGAAGAATTCAATGACAAATGGCAAATTTTCTCTGTGTAGTTTCATTACAATTTCTGTTCTTTAATATTTTTAATTTTCATTCGCAGATGCTAATCTTCTTGCGAATTGATTTTTTTTATTTCACTTATTTTTTTATGAGTAGAATTATGTCTTACCAAAACTTACCAGTTCTACTGTGCAAATTAGCAAAGGTTTTTTGATACTCCAATCGATTATTGCTATTCAATATAAGTCTAATTACACAAAATAAGTTTTATTTAAGCTTTTACAATAAAGGAAATCATGTATATAGACAATGGACAATTATGTTTATTTTAATTTAATTTTAACAATGTTTATTTTAATTTAGTTGTTCTCTTATCTTGTTTTATAATTTCGTCGCAATCAAATAGCATACCAAAACATAATTTTCTACTTTAGAATTGATCAATGCTTGTCTTGTCCTAAAATCCATAATAATTGCTAATTAGCAATAATATCATAATTGTAATAATTAGAACATAATTACAGAAGATCATTTCCATTTAAGTTAGAGTAAACTAAATCATGGATAGGGAGTGATATGTTTTTTTTTAATTTAGTTCTTTTATCTGGTTTCACAACTTGAACTTGTATGGCTTACCAAAATTTACTTACTCTACAGGAAAAATTAGCAAAGCTTTCTCGTTCTAAAATTCATGTTTCCTTATTAATATAAGCTTCTAAATTCACACAAAATCATTTATATATCATTTTATAATTTATTTAACTTTTCTACCTTGTAGCTAAAATTAACTTTTTCTATAGATCTACTGTATTACTAATAGTTCAACAAAAACATCCTTTAAATCAGTAGTAACCGCAAAATGTGCTCGTTCTAACCCAACTTAAAGTTATATACATCAACAGCAGTGGCAACAACAGCATCCAGTAATATATAAAAGCTGTGAAACGTGGTGGGCATGTTTAAGGGTGTATTCAGGCAGGGGGTTGGATACCATATACAGCGAAGAGAGAAGCAAATAGTGAAAGAGTGAGAGATAAGTTTAGGGTGGTAAGGAGGAGTCGTACAATATTCGCCGTAATTAAGTCCCTCCGCTTCTTCGGGTCGCCGCGGTGGGACGCGGTGAAGGAGGTTAAGATAACAGCAAGCAAGCGAGCGGGAAAAAAAGGCAATCGCAATAAATAATACAGAGGGGGAAAAGAGGCGATCGCCTGCAACATTCTACTCAAATGTTAAATAGGTATCAATTTGCACTGAGCCAATAAGAGAGCAGCAGGGCGTGCCGAGTAGGGATGCGATTGGCCGCGTGGCCATGGATAGGCGATGCCCCATAGGCGCCGAAGGATATATTCAGCATTTGCGCGCGCGCCCCTCTCTTTTCTGATGGAGGGGCTTAACCACCTGGTTCTCCTTTCCCGGTCTGGTCTCGCTGTCTATGTCCTGAGACCGGTCTGATTCACTTCACCACGACCAAGCAGCGACTTCGGGCCTGCGAGTCACGATTCCGACCGTGATTTTGTCACGTGACCGCGTGTCGATTCGCGATTTCCAAATTTCAAGAGTGAAAGTCGTGAAAGTGAACTTGGTGGATGTGCCGACAGAGTGATCCTTCAATTTTTGTAATATGGTGACAAGAGATAAGCAATGGATTCTACTTGTGCGAGAGTGCTTGATCGTTTCGCTTTATGTGCATTGGTAACGAACCATCGGCCAGTAGTTCCGGATTAGTAGTTTCTGGATTCTGCAGCCTTGAGGAATAAGTTTTCCTAGAGTTTTCAAGGATACTGCGAATTATCGATACTCGAAGGATACCGCGAAACCAATCACTTTCCCATTATTACATCGGAGGAAAATAAATCTGAGGGGCATCTTTGAAGCTCAACAGCGCATGAAATGACCAGACAACGTCGGATGAATTCAGTCACGGCCGATGTGTTCTTTTTTTACAATTTGCAGTCTTTAATTTTTGAGTTTTGATTTACCAAGGCTCTTGAAACAAGAATAGACAACTTAGAACTTAATAATAACTTGGAATTTAACATAGACAACTTAGAACCAAGTCTTGCCAGGTCATTAAGTCCATGAAACTGATCTCCGGTGTATCCCATCATCTTAACCTTTCCCAGCAATCTTGAAGAACGGTGATTCAGTGCGCTGGCGAAAGATGTAGCAAGAAAGCTCTAACGGATCCCGCAAAATGATTGTTTCATAAGTGCACAAGAGCGTGAATCGTAAAAGTTAGATCAAATCAAAAGCAATCATGTCGGATCACGCGGAGAGCGATATGGATGCTACGGAGGAGATAAATGTTGATGATTCGGATTCCCGAAGTTGTAGTCCCCGGAACTACATGCACCATGCTTCCAACAGGAATCGTGATGCCCCGTCCGAGTGTTCGAATTCCCCACCTCCAAATCAGACGAATACAAAGACTCTACAAACTGAATCACCAAGAAGCCATCCCTTTAGCATAAGTCGACTCCTAGGTGAGAACAGGAGTCAAAATCCTAAGAGCCCGTCATCAGAAGAGCTGGACAGTGATAAGGATAGAAGATCTTCCTGGACTTGGGAAGAGAGTAACAACCGAACGTCGGCTTTAGAGGATGGAAGGAGGTCCTGGGAGCCGGAAGCTGAAGAGAAAACTTCGGAGAAAGACGATGATGATGATACTGGAAGCACACCAGAAATACCTACAAGTCACTCCCTTCACTCAAACGATCTGTTAGCACCTTTTAGACTCTTTCCTGGTGGTTCAGGACTTATTTACACCGGGGGAGGGGTCATTAGGGTACCGGCTCATAGACCACCAGGTACAAATGGTGCGCCGACTGCGGGAATGCCTAACCAGGCATTGATACCTCATTGGAACCTTCAGGCCCTTCAACATAGTCAACAGCAAGCTGCAGCCGCTGGTCTCAGAGCAAGTTTCTTTGCTAATCTTGCCCCTCATCCTCTACAGAGTCATCCACACCTGAAAGATCGATTAGCAGGTTGGTTACTTTTATTTTGATTCAAAATTAGTTTTAATGAACAGTTTGTCTTGATTTGAGCAAAACTTTTCGCGATAATCTAACATGTTTCCCTGTAGCAGCGGATATTGGTTTACCATCCATTAACGCAGTCAATGCATAGTTAGGACAGCCGGAAAGTTTACTCTTTAGAAAATCTGTTGAATCAGGAATATGGCATTGATAATGCCTAATATTTTCTCCGTGCTGGATGTCAAATTCGCAGTTGTATTGGAGACAAGTTGTCAATATTGGATTTGTTCCATATTGCGAAGTAGTTTTAGCATTTTTCCAGTGATGACCATATGGACAAAAATGGATTTTCAGCTTTAATATCTTGGTCAGTTTGAATAGGGAGATAATCAGGCTGAATATCTTTATGTTTAGAATGAATATTTAGATATTTAGGATGAATACATTTGTATTTCAATTTTTTAACTATCTAGATATTAAGTTTGAATATCCATTTTTCTCCATCTTGGCCCATTTGTATTTTGGTTTTAGTTTTCCAAAATTTCTCATGATCGCGAGGTAGATATGATAGAAGAAATTGATGGACAGTATAGGGTTTAGAAGGGTCAATCATTTTTTTGATCAAAATCAGAGTGTAAAAGTATATGAAGGCAGACATTGATGGACAGCAAAAAAATTTTAAATTCCAATCCCTTTTGATGAAAAAAAGTGCAGCATTTCAGAACTTTAGTTCAACCAACATGCACTAAATAATAACATAAACTAAAAGAATGTCAAACATCAATCTCAGTTGTAAATTTTAAGACTCATGCTAAATAATAGATGTAATTGTATAATACACATAGCAACTGATTTAGAAAACAAATTCTTTTTGTTTAATTGTGAAAAATTTCGTAATTTATTATTATGATTGATTATCAGTAATTAAGTCCTTTAGCTATTGGAACTAATGACAACTGATAATGTTGACTAATGTCCCTCCTCCGTCGTTCATAGTTGACGAAAAATCCATGCACAATGCACCTGCGCGATGATAACCCACATAGAACTCTCGAGTGTTATTGCTACTCCCATTTTTGTACTCTAATATTACCGGTGTCCAGAATGGGCGCAGGTGCAGCATTTAATTGCATTTAACTTCTTCTCTAAATGATATCTCACTTTTATTGAAACCACTAACTTAAAGAAACGATTCACATAAATCCTAAAGAACTACCATTAAAATTTGTGCATTTATATGAATCATTGTGATATTAACAAATTTATTTTATGCTAAATGTATTATTTACTGAATATTTCAATTTAAGAATTGAACTTTTGTTAAACGTCAATATTGGAACAACACAAATTGGATCAATATTTTCTAAAGCGTGAAAATTAAATTTCCTGAATGTATATAATTCTGCTTTAATAATAACTTTGTGGTAATAATATACAGAACGATGAAGACAGCTTAGTCGACAATTGACGAATTTCATAATTGGTATCGACTTGAAGTTTCTTAGATTAGCGAGCTCATACGTCATATCTTGCTCATGTTGATACAGGTATATCAATTAAGCAGAGCTTGTGAATTATTTAGGTATTCGCTCGTCACAATTGGTGAGAGGGAAATCAGAGCGCGAGAAATTATGGTATCTCGAAATAATGTGATTTCACATTTCAACATGCTTCGCTTTCGATAAATTTTACAGCACCCGATATAAAATTATTCAATGGAAATATGCTACTGCAATCAGCACTTGTCCATAAAATATTCTCTTCATTTAAAATGTGTAATTACAATCTGTTAAAGATTTTTTGTGGGAGAAAATACGATACTGTTCAGAACGTTCTTGTGCTGAACAGTTCTTATAGATTCATTATTAATTTATCATATATTGATACTAGCCTAAGAAAATCGTTTCTTGTAAATAGATCCGCGTTATATAATACTTAATACGTTTTCCTCTCTAGTTTTCCCCGAAAAGCAATTTCTTATTTCGTTTCTGAATATGTTTACTTAAAATTCTTTTAACTGACTCAGTCCATTGTCATTATGGCAAAGCAAATTACACATAACAGTAAAAGCGCGATCACAGGTCAAAATTGAGAAACATTGAAAATGCGATCGAGTAACTCGTGGGTAACTTTCTTTATTTCAAAGAAACCTTAAAACGTAGGTACGTGTAAAATGCATAATTAGCGTCTACTTAGGCGAATTCTCGGCGTCGAGTTTTTTTTTGAACCGGTAAAGTAACCCGCAATTATTGCCTGTGGCGTGAGTAAAACTTTTCTTCTTAACGGCGTATAACGATATTCGTACTTGATAATTTTCCCCAGGAGTAATGTTACAGCTAAATAATAGAATGGAAAAAAAAAAGACTGAGAACTATTGACACGGCAACTCGAGGTAAAGGATAAAATGTGTAATACTATATTGACATACAGCGGGTCTATATACATATACATTTTACATATACATATACATATTCATATACATATACATATATATCGTATACTGCCAACCCATTAAGAGCCCAGGGCGTTCCATTTACGCGAAACTGATGGAAAGGGGAAGTACCGCTTCGTTTCAGCGGATTCGTGTTATTTTCTGTCATTTGCCAGCGACCAGCACTGAACATATATCGTCGATATTAAATTGGCAGTATTTGAACGAAAGAAAGCGGCTTCTTTCAAGCTTGGAAATTATAACAACACAAGTGTGACAAGTACTTATTTTAACCTGAAACCTCTGAAATTGAGTAAACCTCCTTCACTTTACTTTTTAAACCATTAGCATTTAACTCTTATCCTCTTTATCTTCTCGCTCCTTCATTCCATATACATTTACTAAGGCGCATTTTACACATTGACCATTCGTGCTTTTTTCACAAATTTACTCAACTCAACAAATTACTCGACATTCGTTCTAAAATGGAATATGATTCTTGAAAGTCTACAAAAATTCTTCGTTTACATACCTGGACACCTTGATGCTTAATTTCATGACAATTCATGAAAAGTTGACTAGAGTAAGGCTCACTACTCATTGTTTTCTTCTAATTAGTGGGAAGTCATTTATCAAGTTTCCCTGAACTATCCTAATGTTTGTAAGCAAAGAAAAATATCTAGATTCGATTTTGAAACTAAATATCATGATCTATAAATTTACCTGAACTACATCCTTGAAAGTGGAGTATGTGAGAAAAAATTGTAGTTTCTTTCCCGCGGTGGCAACAGCTTTTGTATAATTGAGATTCTGGTAACTATAATGGTCTAACTCTAATATTGGAAGGTAGTTTTTTAACAATTAAGCGATTGGTCTTCCCAATCCGAGGTCTGTCGGTTGGCACGAAGCACAACTTCTATATAAATGAGAAGGCGAGTTGGAGGACGTATAGTTAGAAGAGCATTTCATACGAAGCATAGGGTTAGTTGCAGCGGATTCTGTTTCAGGTTTTGGTCACGCGATGCCTTTTTTCTCTGTTCCCGGTACCCGGTTATCTTTGGCCCCAGGCATTCAGTTCTGCTCGAACCACAACTCTCTGTCTTCCTCTGCCTTAGTATTACTCTTTTACTCTCATTCCAGTGTTCAGATCCGAATGCTGCTCTGCTAATCCCATTCAATCTGTAGATACCATGCATATACTCATGCTGCAAAAGTGTTTACATGTGAATTCCAATTAGCCAAGTAAATGAACTTGATCTTCGTTACACTTTGCTTTTCCACTTAATGCTAAGTTGTAAATGATCTTGTCTCTACAAATTTTAATTCAACCAACAATCTCATTTTTATACAAATCCAGATATTCTAGATATTCCAAAATCCAACGTTTGAAACCATCAAGTTGGCTTTAGCCATCTCAACAATGAATGCAGTATAATGTACCTGGTTTAGTTGAAATCATACTCGAATTATTTATGCCTCTGCAAACTGTTATTAGTGGATTTTATATTTGAAACAAATTTATGGCGTCGTAATAAATCAGGAATGAAAAAGTTTCTCTGTAGTTTTGAGGGGCCCAAGAGTTATAATTGCGCCACTGCTCTGCTATTAGAGTAATCGCATGGGCTTTCAGAAGCCTGTTGGCGTTTGGTTGAGGTGAGTACTTGTTCAAACCGCATGGTATTAATTTCCGGTGTTATTTTCCGTTCTTCCTTTCGATTTAAGAGTCGTATCCTCGAAACCATTTTAATCATTCTGAAATTTCAAGAATTCAAATTACATTCAGAGTTTAAAAGACATTATAATGAAAAAACGAAACACATCGTTTTAGTACTCATATCTCTTCATTAACTTTGCATTTACAGAAAAGATGTGTGTGTAAGATAAACCATATGAATATAATTATAAATATATATAAATGCAATATGAGCTGAATATTTAATTAAATTGTCCTTAAGCGAAGATAAATGCAAATTAGCAATTTCATCCTAAAGAATTAAAGTACTCGGTACTTTTGGGAAATTTATCGCGAGGATGTAATCGAGGAATTAATTTCGATTCCAATTTTGTTTGGGATATACAGTATTATAATCGAATGCCGATGAGTCAATTTGAGTGGAAGTGAAGAACCCATCCGAAGAAGAAATCAGATACGACAGTAATGGCAGCGAAAGCCTCTTGTAACATTATAAGTAGTCATTTCATATGTGGTCAAACAAGTCGGTAGCCGTTGTCTCTGACACGTCTTACCAGCTTGGCAACACAACTTCTAGACTATTAATTGTCCAATTGACTTACACTACCGTTCTCACTTTTCCTGCAATTTAGAAATTATGCTGAATGCATAATAATTGTTAATTCAAGCGTGCAGCGATTTTATATTTATTTCGAGTGTTTCTGCTCTGCATTATGTATGCGGCTATTTAATGTTACTTTGCGTGCTGCACCAGCTCGCGAAAAAAAACGTGCAAAAAGACAGCGTATGATAGTCAATTAATTCAGACCATTAAATTAACTGAAGATACTAACTTAGATATGAATTAAAACTACAATGTCTTGCTCGCGTTTTTCTTTAGAATAGATTAGTTTTAGTAGTAGTAGATTATCGTATAGGTGAAAAAATTGTTCGTATTATATAAAAATATGAATATCAATTGAGCACAATTGCACAGTTAAAAGTAATGAACTTTTTTTTAACTGCAGTGGTAAATAGCTCTTAGCTAACATCAATTCTGCTGCCTATATGCAAAACCATACATTATTGAATCTTATTACAGTTGATGGATGCAATTTAAGCTATAGTTTTGTTAAAGCTTTAGTTTATGGTAAAAGAGAACAATATTCAAACCTTTTTACATTATACCACTGTCCATAAACAAAACAGAACTATTGTATCCGTTATCATGGTAAGAAAGGCACTCGCTAAATCGATTCTATTGTTAAACTTCAAACTGCCGCTTAGTGATCATAACCCTCGTTTTACGATCATTTAAAAGGAGCAAAATTGTAATAGAGCTGTAGGGAAGACGATGAACTACCTTTTGTTGGAATTGTATCGGTGCATATAAGAAATACCGAAGAAAATGTTAAAGTTTATGATAATTTAGACAATATTTAACTGATTATAGTCAACATAATTGCTGAGGAATCTGTTGCCAGGAAAACAAATTAATCGTTTCTGAAAAGAAATTAACGGAGGCCGCGAAATTATACTTGTTAACGTGCTCGCATAAAATGTAGTAGAAATAATTATTTGAAACAATGCCTTTGAAAACTATGAAACCTTTGAAAAAATATAAATTAAATATCGAATTTATGTAAAATTCACGTAAGGCCATTTTTCCTTGGTGTTTGAAGAAAATCGTTTATCTCTGCAATGTGGTTTTAAATCGATTTGAATTCAGTGACCCATAATGAAAATCGTGAGCAAATGATTTACGAGAATCGATCTGCAATCTGCTCTCTCCCCCCCCCTCTCTCTCTGTATATATATATATATATTTATATTCTTTTTTACATACAATTACACTTACAATATAATTTCTTCCTCAGAAATCATGATAGGTCACATAATTTTGTAATTTTTTAAAACAGGATCCAAGTGATCTAAAAAATGTGTTCTATTATAATTTTTTTTTTCGTTCTTGTTTGTTTCCATTTTATTTCATTATAAAAAGAAAAATTCTTGATCGTATCATTTTACTTGATAAGTATTAGATTATCATGGTCCGAAATTGTATAAGGCAAATAAGAGACAAATCCAAGGACTTAAACAACAAAGTAGTACCATTGGCATTATCCAAACTCATGATACCACTAATAAAGAATTATTTATGGCAAACCTCATGATAAACTAAAGATTAAAAACCACATATCGTTATTCTTGATTATTAATTAATTTATAGGAGTTTTATCGTTATTTACGTGGAGTCTTCAATGATTAAAGCCACCCTGAATGCAATAAAGCTTCAGTATTAAAAAGGTCTACCTCTCAAGAAGATTGAATTGTTTTAACAGCAAAAGGTTTTCTCATACATTACGTGAATAAATATTATTTCAATTATAGAATAAAATATTTTCATCTTTCTTAATTAACTTAACTTAACTAAACTAAAGCATAAAAACAATTTACGTATAATATTAGCAACTGCTAATCTTAATTTTGATAAACTAATTGAATTACTTTCATATAAAACTCATTCTTAAAGTTAAATTCAGGAAATTAGAAAACGAGCCTTAACTCAAAGTGTGAAAATAAAATTTCGTTGCAAAATGTATATGTATATACAAATAGATAATTTATTCTGGTTTAACTGAATCGCAATGGAAATTTTAATTAATGATGCAAATTACATTTTAATATACTTGCATAATTATATACTATAATAAAGTTTATGCCGGCCATTTTCTCTGGCTTTAAATAAATAGTCAAGATTAGAATACCAGGGGATAATAAAGTTGCGCATTCAGATTGCGCATATCGTCTATAGGCGATAAAGCTGTCCTCGAAGTGAAGAGCAAATATCGTAAACAAGGCTCGCATTAATTATGAAATCGACTTAAACTTTTTTTCGATCATATAAGAACTCTGTCGAACTCGAACCAATTGCGTTTGAAAACGCGTTTACGTTTTACCCACTGGCCGGCCTATGATTATCTCACGATGGGACATGTTTCGAAATGTACGTGCGGTACTAGGGAAGTAGTAAAGCACCTATACCTATTTAACTTTTCCCACGATAACTACCGCGAAACTTTCATTTTGCGCATATAATCGACCACTTCTGGGTATAATAGCCGACCATAAAGCACGCGCGTTCTACGAATACGCGGAAGTGTATTTCTTTATGACGAATTTCGCGTTTTTGTAGACTTCTTGAAAACAAAAATAGAAACATAAAGCCTTCGCTAAAATATATCTAATTTACTAGATGTATATCTAAGATTATATCTAAGCTTATATTCAATACTCTTTTGCCCAGTATTAAAAAAGGATAATATGTATCGATATCACATAACTTCAGTCTTTCTCTCGAGTTCGAAAAGACTTAATAAAACCTGACCCATTATTATATTATTATTATTATTATTATTATTATTATTATTATTATTATTAAAGCAAGATTTCGAAGCAAGAAATAATACTAGAGCCAAGTAACACAGAAATTTAAAATAAATAAAGTTGCAATCATTTGCAATGCTCACAGTGTACGCACAGTTTTTGCCTCAGTTAATATTCCTGAGAACGGTAGCGTCACGATTCGAATTTTTTTGCATCGATTCGCGCAATCGTTTTTAAAGATTATCCAGAGACTCGATCGTTCGGAACTGCCAATCCATTTTCTGCCATTCCCTACTTTATTCTTGTATTTTAGTAGGATTAACTTATCGAGATTCACTTGCAATCATCATCAAGAAAAATATGAAATTGATTTGTGGAATTCGCTCTTTCTTGCTTGAAAATTGCTATGAGATACAGAGCTTTCGCAAAAATTGAAATAAAACAAATTATCGTTTTGTTTGAAAACCGAGATTTCAGTGGACTCGCTTCACTGGCAGAGTAAATATTAATAATCTGAAAAATTCACTATCGATTCGTTTCTATCATGCATTAGGCGCAGAGGAAATGTTGGGATAATTGCGATTAGAATTTTGATGTAAACTAATAGCGATCTTCAAACATTTTAAATTAAGCTTTAAGGTGGTAAGAAAACGTTTTTTGTTATGTTGAAGTAGAATTAAATTCTATAAAACTATTCAACTATTGTGAGAAATACTACCCTATAAATATAAATAAACTATAAATTTTTGCATTGATTTGACAAATTTACGAAATTTACTCGAGGATACGCGATTGGTCGAGAAATACTAATTATTCAAGCCAAAATTACACAGTAATTAATCCGGAAGCAGATTAGCGTTGGGCGACGGCTATGTGGGTGTTGACTGATCGAGTTAACACCGAGTTAGGGATTTCGTTGGCGGAGGTTGGCAGCCGTAAGGTCGAGTGCGCTCGTCCATCATCACCCTGCTGGTTATATGCGGCATAAAGCCATACGCGGTACCAGAGAATGGAGAGTTACATAATTAACATGACTTCAGTTTAATTTTCCCGTAGACAATTACCTCGCATTCCCTTACCTGTCCGACTACCTGCAAAAGCCATTCACCTTACACATACCTATTGCCAACTTCCCAAATCGCTATTGAACCTTCCTACGAAGAAACACTTAACTGATTTCCGTTTTTACTTCCACCTTTCTGCCCCCAAGAAAAAGTAGCGTAATCAGACAGAATACTCTGAAAGTACTCATTATGTACTGCGAACCGTATGTGGAACTTAAAAAAAGGTTTAGATACAAAAAATTATTTTTGAGATAATTAAAAAAGATACGCGAGGTTTCCGAAGTAGAATATATTCATCCCAATTATTCAATGTATTTTTTATAAGTATTTTTTATAAGCATGATTGTTTTTTTTTACTTCTTATAATTTCAAGTCATTCAAAAGTCAATCACTCTCTTAATCTTAGCGGAATTTCGATGATTCAGAGAGTAGGTTTCAAACGTCAATGTATACGAGATTTTAGAGAAATTCGGTTAAATCACCTTTTTAGAGAGGAACCTTAAAAGGATTTTTTAGGATTTTTAAAAGGGTTTGCAGCATTTTAAGGGATTTCAGGATATTTCGCGGAATTTTAAAGGAATTTATAAAATTTTCAAAGATTTTTGAGAACCCTAGGGAATTTTAAGGGGTTTCAAATGTTTTCATGAAACTTCGAGGAATTTTAAGTGAACTCGAGAGATTTTTTATGATTTTTAAAAGATTTTGTGGAATTTCATGAGATTTCTAATAATTTTAAGGAATTTTAAGAGATTTTTTTGATTTTTAAAAGATTTTATGGAATTTTTAAGGATTTCATAGAATTTAATGAGATTTCTAATACTTTTAATGTATTTTAAAGGAAATAATGGTATTTTAATTGTTATCATAGAATTTTAAAGAATTTTAAGAAGTTTCTGGGAATTTTAAGAGATTTTCTAAAACTTTAAGCGATTTCGAAGGTTTTTCGTGAAATTTTAAGTGATTTAAAAAGGTTTGTGGGATTTTAAGGGATTTTAAGAAAGTTTTCTAATTTTTAAAAGATTTTATGGAATTTTTAAGAATTTTATGGAATCTGACGAGATTTTTAATAATTTTGATGGATTTTAAAGGATTTAAATGAATTTTAAATGTTATCGTAGAATTTTAAAGAATTTCAAGAAGTTTATGGGAATTTTAAGAGGTTTTTCACGAATTTTAACAGATTTCAAGAGATTTTTGTAACTTTTAAAATATTTTATGAGATTTAAAAGATTTTAAAATTTCAAAAAATTTCGTTACATCAATTTTTTAAGAAAGGAATTTTCAAACAGTTTTTCTTAATTCTTTTTCTGAAAGAATATTCCAAGAAATGTTTAAATTTAAGATGGTTCAATTTCGAACATTATACAGTTTTGAGTTTGAAAGGTCTTCACTTCGTAATTACTATGTGCAAACGTATAAATAAGAATTTAAAATTCTTTAAGTTTTGCTTCTATCTTACACATTTTAAAGGCCCTCATTTTGTAATTATTGTACAATGTATAAGGTTCAATACAATTTACGCAATTCTTCAAAAGTGCTGCATTATAACTTTAAATTTTTCGAGAATTTAATTTTACAACTATTTGACAAAAATCTATGCTTAAATTTTTTTACAGTTTGACGTAAAAATATCAAAAACTGGAATGTTTTATTCGAAGATAATTTATCTTGATTTAATTTGATTTAATTATTTGATTAATTATTAAGTTAATCAATTTTAATTAATATTTTAATTAAATATTAAATTATTTATTAAATAATTATTATATATTATAAAATTAAAATATTATTTAGTTTAAAAATTTTGATCTTTAAAATTATGCAGTACTCTTTTATTTTTATCAATCTAGTTTTCACAAGTTACGATTTTTCATAAAAATTTGTTTTACCTGAAAATGACTGTCACGCTGGAATACGATAAGTGATAGGCGAAAAAGGCAGGAGTCCCTCGGGTTGGAAAAAGTAACCCGGAAAAACTATCGTCCGTTGAAAAATGCATAACATAGATTCGAGCCGCGAGGGCCACAGGGACCACAATTTTTCCGTCAAAGCTTTCCGAGTTTAGTCGCATTATTTTCGATTTTTTCGACTCCCTGGAGAAATCGCGGGATTTGCGTCCGATCTTTCGAATGTCACTGTAAATTTAGTTGAATCATGATCGATTAACCAATGTGACGGTTAAAATGTCAATAAAATTAGTAAAGAAGTTCAACTTCTGTCAAAACTTTACTGAAAATAAATAAATATAAATTTTTCAACTGTTACAAGTTTCTTGTAAAAATATTAATAATTTTAAGAGTGGTATATATGATAAATATATGATATGATAAATAAATGATTGCTGGAAATATGTTAATGGTGTACTCCATTCTGAAACGTTTTCTTACGCCCGAGGTTAGGCGCGGTTAAAGCCACAGTGGGCACCATATGCGCGGCGTGGTTACGATATATTTTAAATATACGATCCCGCAAGGGAGAGATACTTTGAATAATAGAAGAAATTCGCTCATATTTAACTTTAGGCGATGGCGGAGACATAAACTATATCCTTTGGTCGCATTATTTATCTCCATATTTCATTTATCAATGAAAATATCCCTGTAGTAGAAATTTTCCGACCTGGGCTGGATAGGGCATGAAATGCGGCCCTAGATCGGGGCCCCATTTGAGCCGAATCAGAGTCCGGGATAAATATTTACGAATTTTATTTCAGCGATTTCTTATTATACTTAAAATTATAAAAAAAAGTTTATACTTTTAAGTATACTTAAAAGTACTTATATCTTACACTGACAACAATAAAGAAAAGAAAATGCATACGGAAGGAAATGCATAGCTTTATTATAGTTTACTATTACTAATTATATGACGGACAATAATCCTAATCAGAAAATTAACTGACTAAATGAATGTTAATGACTCTTTATCACAAAGATCGGCAATTACGTTTCAATTAATTAAAGACCCAGTCCGTAATTAGGAAGAAGTAATTATGGCCAATTAGAATTTTGCCAAGCAGTGCATTCTACGTTACTCGCAAGAAAATAAGAAAGGTGCGAAATTAGTTTGCGAAATTGTTGGTATGGCTAAATTATCGTAGTTTTCACATCATTTATCTGCGTTTTACGCACAGACTGTAACTGTACAGAAATCATGCAAGTATGCAAGAAAGTTGCTTAATTTAATTCCTAGTTATGCTAAATTGCTTATATATATATGTATATATATATACGTTTACTTATTTTTTTCGTGTCAAATAACTTCTATTCGATCGAGAGCCACAAGTGTGCATGCCCTTCACTCTAGAGTAGTGATAAAAATGTCAGTATTAATATTTTTTTACCAATTTAAGACTGTAGATTTCACTTATCTCTAAAATTACGAATTAATATACGATACGAATTGATTCATTTATTAATTTAGATTTTCTTTTAGAGTCTTTAGAAAAGAAATTAAATGATAGATGATTTGGTCTCCTTCCCTTTTCATTTCTCTATATTTCGTGACTTCGATCTTCTGTATATAGTTGATTTATGGCTGCTTCACAACTATAAATCATGCAAATCTTTAAAGTTCAAAGATTGACGATATATCGATCAAACTTTAACGATACTTTCAAACAACGATTTTTGTTTGATATACACAAAATGGGACAGAAATTTGCATAATTGAGGCTTTATGTGAAAAATGATAAGCATTAGATTTTTTTATTGAAAAATTACTATATTTACCTTTATAATTTTATATTGAAATATTAAATTATATTTTGTGTTGAATAAAGTTCTTAAGGAAATGGACGAAGTTACGCGAATGATTTTTATCTGAAGCTCGTAGGGTTTGCTTAATTTTATGCGATTTTTTATCGACGCCTCGTAATATCGATAATGTAAGCTACCACCCCTCTACCTCTGATACGGAGATGGGAGAGAGAGTATCGTCCCGACTCGAAGGGTGGTTTATATCGAGTTATGGAGTTTGAGAAATGATAGCTGTTCTCATGTCTCATATTTTTTCTTTTCCGATCGCGTTTAACTCGCGGTCGTAAGTCGGCACGGGAAAAACTTTTTAACAAACGAGTAGCTTTGAGCAATTTTTTCGAAATTGTCATCTTAGCTTTGAGAAAACTTACACGGAGAAAACTGTTCAGTAGATCTCACTGTAGAATAGTATATTATGGACAAACTAAGCTAGCGGTTGGATTTACTAAACCGTTTAGTAGATTTTACCCATCC
>CAJFCO010000184.1:583825-597973 GCA_904066015.1 Synergus gifuensis
ACTACTGGATGGGTAAAATCTACTAAACGGTTTAGTAAATCCAACCGCTAGCTTAGTCTGTCCATAATATACTCTTGTTACAGTGAGATCCACTAAACAGTTTTCTCCGTGTAGATTCTGGAGGAAATACTACTTGCTGCTCCTTCCCAATATAAATATTAATACAATGTTGGAAATTTCAGTTAAATTTCCGACAATTAAAGTATTAGTTATATTTCAAAGTATCAGAAGTTTCATTACTATTACCAACTAAAACCGAAACAATTGTTGAATTTTTTTTAAAAACTCTTGACAATTTCCCTCCGGGAATTACGAATTGAAAAAAAATATCCGGGAAAATTCTGGAATTGTCCTTGATTTTATTTTTTATGTGGGAAGTGGATTTCCGATTTGAAAAAACTTTTCCGAATAATCAATCTAAATATTTTTATTTGACACTTGCAACTTTTGTTAAATCTCTTGAAATTTTTAGAATTATTTTTAAATCTTTTAATAAGAAACTTTAAAATCCCGTGAACTAAATAGTAATTCTTTAAAATCACTTGAATTATTAGAAATTATTGAATCCTGTAAAAGTCCATGAAAATCCATGAAATATATTTGAGAATTCCTTTAAAGTTCCTTAAAATCCTTTAGATTTTTTGAAATCCGTTAAAATTCCTTAAAATCTCTTTAAAATTCCTTGAAATCTTTTAAAAATCCTTAAACTGCGTTTTTAATTCTTTAAAAATCCCTTGAAATTCATTCAAATCTCTTTAAATAACTTTTAAGTAACTCGCTTCACATTCTCGTAAATCATTAAAAATGCCTTGAAATCTTGGGAAAATCCTGAAACTATTTTTAATTCTTTAAAAATCCCTTGAAATTCTTTATTATAAAATCATTTGAAATCTTTTGAAATCTCGTGAAATTTCTTGAAAATCATTAAATTCTTCTGCATTTTTTAAAAATTCCTTCAAATTCTTTATAATAAAATCATTAAAAAATCTCCTGATATCTAAATTCACTTAAAATCACTTAAATCACTTTAAATCTTTTGAAATTTCTTTAAATTCATTTAAATATTTTAAAATAAATTTTAAATAACTCACTTTACATTCTCGAAAATCATTAAAAATGCCTTGAAATCTTATGAAATCTCTTGCAAATCCTAAAACCTTTTTGGAATTCTTTAAAAATTCCTCGAAATTCCTTAAAATCACAAAATCTCTTGAAATCTTTTTTGAAGTTCTTTAAAATCAGTTATATTCTCTTAAAATGCTGTAGATTTTTTTTCAACCCGTTAAAATTCTTGAAAAACTTGAAATCTTGGAAAACTCTTGAAATTGTTTTGAGTTCTTTAAAGTTCTGTCTTTAATTCCTTCTAATCAGTTCACAAAATATGTGTAAAAATCATTTTAATTCCTTCACGTGGAATAAGTTTTGAAATTTCAATTCTAATCAATTCAAGTTTGCCTCTCTAGACTTAATCTGTAATATATTCTCCTCAATATTAATAGGGATTTAATATGAAATTTTAATTTCATATTTAATAATGAAAAAAATACGTTAAATTAAAAAAAAATATAATTTTAAAAATGTTACCAAATCGATTGAGAGGAATAAGATTTGCGCTTTTTCTTTTTCCGTTGGTAAATTTTTTCACGGAGGAAGAATCACATATTCATAGGAAAATAATAATTCTCAATTCTTCTTAATTCAACCCTTATCACGCGGCCGTCAAGTCCATACCGGAGTTATCATTCCGACAATGACACGAAATTAGCAGCCGATCTTCGATTCTTCGACAATATTTTTGATAATTTTGGGCCAGTGTTGGGCCATCTAACTTCGCACTGGGGAAATATTATATTTCACACTAAAGGGTAAATCCAATGTAGTAGGAACGAAGGCACGAGCAGGGGCGAGTCAGTAATAATTACAATGTCGAAGAATATAGAAAGAAGGGCCGGAGGGGGGTAAAGTGGAATGGGAAAGGAAGCGGTTTAAGTCTGAGAAAGACTATGGGGGGAGGGTTATGGGGGGATTTGAAGTAGGGAGTGCACCGCGAGAAACGCGAACCTGCACGGCCGCCACTCAGCAACTTAGAAGATGGCGGACTCAGAAGGGGCGCGGTGCTCAGGGTAATTTTATACAGTAGAATGTGTTTTCTACGAATCCGTTTAAAACCATTTTGCTGTCTGCTATACGCTCCTACTGTTGCTATTCTAGAGTTGGGGGCGGATTCCTAATTGGCCTGCGCAAATAATATATAGAAGAATCACAATATATATAGTAATCGGTACAGTTATTGATGATTTACTCTAAAAAAAAAGTAATATAATTATAAGACATTCCATTATTTTTTAGTAGTTTCAGTTTAATCAGGTGATCGATTATGTAACTTTTCCATTTTTAACAAAGTCCAAACGACAGTGATGATATTTCAGCCAATTTTTCTTTTGTATATGTGATATGTGACAAATTTCAATAATACACCGAGAAAAATGAATTTTATCGTTTAACTTCTTTCGAATTTAACTGGATGTTATATTTTTAGTTTTTTTTTTAAGTCCTGATTTATAAAATTCAAAATCTAAATTGTACGGCTTGTCTGTGGGTCGCTGCCCCGTCGAATAATGATTCATTTTTCTCATTGTCAGTTTAAGTAAATCATTATAGATTGTGGATTATATGAATTAGAAATGTGCACTTATGAGATGCCTATGCATGTATAAGTTTAAAGTTTACATAATTGCAATGTCCAATATCTTTGATAGAGACTTCAATGTTGACGCGGGAAAAATTGTTTGGTTCATGATCGCATTAATTTATTATTTTCCTGAGCTCGTTTATAGCATTGCGTTACAATGCTTAAAGTTACAAATTGTTTCAGGTTGTGCTCTATTAACCTGTAGTCAACTATACGGTTCTTGACTGACACGCAATTGTCGACTAGATAAAATCAAAGCATTACTCAGTTGACAGACTAAAATGCTAAAGTGCTAAAGACACAGTCACCATTGTTCAAATGTATATATTACCATGTAGGAAAACTTTGTATTAAACTATAATATGTTAAGCTTTTAAGAAAAAAAGAATCGTTAAGAAAATATACTAACGCTATTATCTTCGGATTATATTATATCTTCGGATTTTACTCTAACATTCCAAAAGTGATTATAGCATCGCTAGGATATATGAAAAAAATGTATAGGAGAATTAGCAGTAGAGATTGATAAGTGAATTTCAAAATTAACTTGAATTTATTCATCTGAATTTATGAATTTATGTCTCTCGCATTTAACTTTTGTATGAAATATCATGCAAATCGCATATAAAACGATTTTCTCTCATAGTATCACGTCTCAGGTATCTTTCCGAGGGGTTTAAAGTGCTGAGACCAAGCTGATTCTCCCTTCTTTGGCTGGTCGCGGAATCCTCGCAGAAAACAATTTACTTTGAAGGCCACAAACTCCATTACTGGACGAAACGCTCAGAGCGAAATAATGACTTTCTCTAATGCTGTCACAGCTCGGCTGCAATGTTGCATCATCAAATGATCCTAACTTGACTCAGAACAGAGTCTAGAGCCGACAAAGGTTATGCTTCAAGCTCAGTGGGTCAAAGATGATGAAAGCTGATAATCATCACTGCATTTCTAGACCAGGTGACACCAAGAAAGTCAACCGTCAGCCTCGCTTCCCTGTTATTAAAAGGAGTTTAATATGTACCATCTTCAGTGGGTCATGGACGCAACAAATGATGTGGATTCTAATCCACATCACAGTTTTATTCTTCTCTACCACAGATGATGGAGAAGAATATATTGTGATACTAATATATGCTACCAATCGATATATGGATGTACCATTTCTATCTAAATGTACCATATTTCATTTTAAACAAGTCAAAAGAAGTATCTGGTCTTGGAGAAGACATGAGGACGAGAAGAAGAAGAAGAAAGAAGAACAAAGAGAAAGAACAATAAAACTTAGGACAAAACTTTAGCTTCTGATCTTTGAAGCCCTGGGCTTTCATGGCTCGGTTCATTTATTTACGTCAGCCATTTTGCAGCCATGAACGCCATCTTGCTTTTCGACCACCCTCGCATATTATAGTTACTCATGTAAATACGAATGTCGATTGTTCTTGGGTTCCTGAGGGTGACATGCATCGAATTTGGTGTGGAGTCTACACCCCTTTCCAGCTGATCTATATTCTCCCCTTTTTTCCTGTCAGGTCTCTTCCCTGAACTTCCGTTTTATATTCAAAGTTGCTTTCATCTCTGGTTTTATTTTAAAAATGCCCTGGAGCAAAGATTTTTGGACTTTGTAGTGTCCACACGAAAGGGGTAGATAGGCTATAATTAAAAGAAAAGAGGATGAGTTTACACGACGATTGCGTGAAAGATATCTTCTAACAAAACTGCATTAGAGTGAATGGAATTTGAGGAAGTTAAGCAATTTTTCGGCAAAGTAGTGATTTAAGGTTTTAGAATTTGAATGAGAAAAGACATTTCAACATGGATGGAACATTTATATTATCGAAAAAATTTCTTCGTGCCGGTAAACATTCCTACTTTTGTGCAATGTAAGTTTTCTAAAAAATTAGTAAAACTGTTCTCATTTTCTTAATAAGTTAAGTGGTATTTCAAACTGAAACCCGCATCGTTTGACTTATTTAAATTGAAGTAAAGAAAGCTTTTAGGATTCCTTCTCTTGAACAGTTATTATAAGTACCACCATAAACTTGTTCAAATTACAAATTTATGTAAAACATAGCATGAAGAGCGAAACGAAGACTCGTTCAAAGTGACAGGTTTAACAAGCTGAAGATAAATTACGCAAAGGCACAAACCACCAGTTTCTATTCTCCAATTTACAAGAGTAACTTTAGAAAAATATAAAGTATAATTGTAAGATAATAATAGAAAAAACATTGAAAACTAATAAAAGAAGATTGAAAATTAATCCTTGAGTACGTGTCGTCTTCAAATTGGAATAAATGTAATACTTCTTTCGTACCAGGGAAATTACTTAGAATGATGAAATCTTAAGGCTTATGTAAGCGCTTTATTTCGAAGGAGGATTATTCATTAGAATAAATCGCTTGGTGCTTGCTAATCCTGATTCTGAAACACCTAGTGTTTAGGTTTTGAGGTTGTGCCAAGGTAAATGTTAAACCGCAAGAACGGTGGGTTCTGCCACTTTACGGAGACGCTTACCGACGCAACGAGATAACGATCTCTCCAACCAAGAATCACTTTGTCCAAGCTGCACAAGTTTTACTCAACCTATTGTCATCAGACACGCACATCGTAGAATCAACCAATCCCTAATTCCCAGAGAACACACGAGACATGAAACTTGGTGACTTTTCCGAAACGTGCCAACACGAAATGTAACTTCACTCAAAAAAAAAGTTTTTTTTTAAGTCAAACAAACGTATCATTGATATAGGGTCAAAGAAAAAATATCTTTGAATCAAACAAATTTTTTTTATTTCAAACAAATTTTGTTTAATTCAAAGATATTTTTTAATGACAATAGATACTGTTATGACTGATATTAATTTATTTTTTACACATTCTTTACCACTCAATTAACTCTGCTACACTTTTTTCTTACTTAAATAATTAATTGAAATCTTAAAAACTATTAAAAGCTTAAAAAATATAATTTTAAATAAATTTTAATATTGCAATGAAGCCATTTACATAACTCTCAACCCACTATATGTATTTTGTTTGATGATTCTATCGGAAGGTGGACCTTACTATATTTACAACTGAAAAAGTGTCTGAATTTTTCAGTAATTTCATGGGCAAAATTGAATAGCCACCCTGTGAAATCTTATCAATAAAATTCGTTGATATCCAATTTCTTCCTGAAATTTTTAATCTGAAACCTTCATTTGAACACTTTCATTTTATCCGGTGCTTACCATCTTCTATATACGAAAGTCATTACGAGTAAATTATGAAAGGAAGAGAGAGAACCCGACAAAATGGCATCATGAGCATGATAATTTAACGGATGTAATAACTGGTACACGATTATCGTCCTAATAAGAGAGAGTGATGTAAAGGCTACGCAGTCTAAAAGGGTTAAAAGATGAGAGAGTGAGAGAGAAGTGTATATATAATACTTTAAGTGCGAGCCTGGTTGCATTAAGATGGTAAAGGGTTGAAAGAGCAAAGGGAAGTTTTATAGAACAGGGATTATGAACAAGAGAGACGGATCTAATGAACGATATTCGCCCATCAAGCCTTTATACTTTAACGGCTTTTCCGCTTTTGAATGCACAATTCGTTCAGTTACCTGTCAAATTTCGTTCCGCTCAAATCTTCCCTCGAAACGCACATCCACAAACGACTATCTGAATCCGCTAAATTGCATTTGGGCTATTTTCAGCCGCAATCCTGAACTAAATTACAAATCTACTTCTAAATGTGAATGTACCGTGTGCTAATTTAAGTGATTGTGAATATAGTGAATCTAGTGACTGGCTATAATCAAAATTGTAGCATTTTACTGTCACCTTCTGATGCTCTTACAGAAAATATGCTTTTCTATTCATTTATTTTGAAACTGTATAGGTAGATTCTTATTATTCCATTTGGAAACCGTTACATTTATAGAGTTAGTCATCTGTCGGATTGATTTTATTGAAAATGCAAAAAAAAAAAAAAAAAAACTAGGTTAATATCTACTCAACCATTTTACAATTTTTCATTCGACCTCACTTTTTTCACCTTGCTTTTCCCTTGTATTTTACTTACAATACAATCTACGAGTATACTATTAAATCGACCTTCCATGATTTATTGATTTCTGAAAAGAGAAAATTGACACTCTTTTGGTTCTTTGAAAAAGTACGAAAAATTGGTTTAGTAATAGTCAAAGATTGAAATAAAATAATATTAGATGTTAGAAAAAGTATAGAAATGAGACTAAAACCTTTTTCTATGATCCACAATTTTTTTTTATACTGTTCCATCAATTTCTTCATATTTCGTATTTTTGTCGTATAAATTTTATTATATGTATATTGTGTATTTTTGTATTTTTTTCTTTTTTCTTTGAGGGTTCCATGACGTGTAAAAAGAAGACTTGAAAAATCTTTTCTCGTGTTTTAGTGGCTGGAGCATTTCCAAGGCGGATCGGTCACCCTTATCAGAACAGGACACCGCCAAAACGGAAGAAGCCAAGAACAAGTTTCACCAGGTTACAAATCGCTGAGCTGGAGAAGCGCTTTCACAAGCAAAAATATTTAGCCTCGGCAGAAAGGGCAGCCCTCGCAAAATCTCTAAAAATGACGGATGCCCAAGTGAAAACCTGGTTTCAAAACAGAAGGACGAAATGGAGGTAAGAAAAAAATCCTGAATTTTATACAACTTCTATAACTTGAAATAAAACCCATTATAGTATTTTTTTTAGGATAGAATCCTATCAGCTAAAAGACCAACAATATATTCCTTTGCAATTTTGATAATAGTTCTCCCAATCAGAATCTGCCCTTCAGAAATTTAAAATATTCTAAAGATATTATTTCAATATCAACTTTGAGGATTAAAAAAAATATTAAAGAAGATACGAGGATATGGGGAAGTGAAAATTAAGCAAGAAGATTGCTCGAATCATAAAATTCAAGATATCGAAATTCTTTCGTTGATTTTATACTCAGAGAGGAATATGAAAATGAATCCCGCGTTTTTTTGCAGTTTAAGATTATTTGATTGTATAAATTTTGAAAAGTAAAAACTGATGAAGGTAGAAAACGCGTTTGGAATGTTAATAGATGTTTAACCGCGTCATGGCACACAGTGCTATCAGCAGACGTATTGGGAGCCGTGCGTATGGAGACTCTTCAAGATAAGAGAGGACCAAAACACGTCATTTAGATTAAAAAGGACCCTGTTCCTTCGTGGCATGACTTTCGATAGTATTAAAGCGACTAGAGAGAGACAAAATCGATGGCGACATTCTCTAAGAATATATCTGTTAAATTTTTTAAACACACAGGCCAAATAAACTTTTTCTAACCCAAACTTTAACATTTTCCTTTTAATGCTTTTACAAGGTGTCCAGCATATGAGAACAGCGTGAAAAGCGCGAATTTTATGGGAATTTTATTTGTGAGGGAAGTTTACGGGATATTTTGTTGGATGCGGGAATTTTTTATTTCCTTTAAATGAGATATTTGTAATTTTATGAACCTAACTAGAAAGAAGAACTTTTATGGATTTTATTTTGGAGATGAAAATGTGACGGGTGACTTATCCGAATTGCAGTTATGATTATTTTCATTTGGAGGGCAGTTATTTAAACGTTTTATTTTTATATTTTTTTTTTATACTTTAATCTTTTAGAGTTTTATTGTGTGAATATTTTATGGAACATATCATAGAGTTTTGTGGTCTAATATCGGGAGTTTTGAGAAAGTTTGCGGGAAATGTACGGGAATTTTATCAATCGATCAATTTCTTTAAACTAAAAGTTTAAAGTTTATAGTTTAAAGAAATTGATTTAGTAAAACTAAGTCGACAGACTACAGACTTTTTTTCAAGAATATTCCCCTTTTTCCCTTTTAGTTGGTTGAAAATTCAACTACATATATCCATATTTTTGATTGAAAAGTAAAATATTACGTTAAAAATTCACTTTTTTATTTTTAAAAATCCACTATTTTTGATTGAAAATTAATTTTCTTTCTTGAAAATTCAACTATTAAATTTTTCCTTGAAAATTAGTGGTACTTTGTTGAAAATTCAAATATTAGTTAAAAATCCATCTTCTTGATTGAAAATATAATTTTTTGATTGCCAATTTAAATATTTAGTTTAAAATCCATTTTTTTATTCAAAAGAATCCCAATTTTGAGATCAAATAAACGACAAGAACAGGCTTTTTCTTCTTTTCGCCCCTCGTATTACAAACCTGTCTGATTTCCATAAAAAAACGTAACTTTTGAGCTTCAAAAAAGTATCTTATGTCTAACAAAAAAAGAATCCCGCATGTACCTTATTTTTTTCCCCAAAGGGACTGTGAAGTCTGCAATGTTGATAAGAATTCTGAATTTTCGTCAGTTTTATTCATCAAGCTTTTTGAAATTAATAATGGATTTAGAGTTGGATTATAAGTTGGCTTTACTCGATCAGAAATTCAATAAGTTGGGATGAAAATGGAACTTAAAAGTGAATTTTTATCCGCGAAGCAGCTGCAGCATATTGCCGTTTAAAGTAACGAGACGACTGTAGGTACAGATGAGATAACTCGTCGTTAATAATTCAGACTCTAACAGCTTAGCCCTGTCCCGTACATAATGTACACCCACCCTGGAGTCGCACTCCCTCGGCCAGGTTGCTTTGTCTCGCTCGCTCTTGATCCATCTATATATACTCTCTACAATCTCTTTCACTCCTTCGTCCCCTATCACTCTCACTCTCCCCCAATTCACTCTATCCCTTTCGCTCTTTCGCTGCCGCTTCTTGGCTTTTAAACTGTCAAACATTCGAATCCGTCGTTTGAATCGCTTCGATCTACCTACCAACCGACCCCTACGCCTCGCCTCGTTAAACATTCATCGACCCCTGTGTACAACCACGCCCGTAAATGCTCGAACACGATCTACACGTATATGAACACCAGCCATTTTGACCTTCTTTGATAATAGAAAAAAATAGATCAACCATTGATTTGATGCAGAGTTTTCATAATTTACATCCTCAGACAAATTTTTTTTTATTTTCTTGTAAACAGGACGAGACCTAAAATCTGATTGCGCTAAATGGTTCCATTCGTTGTCAAAAGACACACAAAACAGTTTCAACCCCCTACCACACAAGGTTTACCCACAAAATCAACCTCTAAGTTAAAAAAAAATCATTATAATTATTCTTCTAACTTCGAGACCTAAAATTTTATCGTTACACATGGGTTCATTTAAGGTCTAAAGTACCTCAAAACAGTTTCATCCACCTAACCCTCTTAGTTTCACCCTCAAAATCAACCCCTAAGTGTAAAAAAAATCATTGTAATTCTCCTAACTTCGAGACCCAAAATTTTATCGTTACAAATGGGTTCATTTAAAGTCCAAAGTAGCTCAAAAGAGTTTCATCCACTTAACCCCTTATTTTCATCCTGAAAATCAACCCATAAGTATAAAAAAAATCATTAAAAACCCCCAAACTTCCAGACCTAAAGTTTTATCGTTTTAGATGGGTTCATATAAGGTTAAAAGAGGCAAAAAACAGTTTCGTCCACTTAACCCTCTAGATTCACCCTCAAATTAACGCCTAAGGTTAGGGGTTGATATTCAGGGTGAACCTAGGGGTTTTTTGTTTCATTAAACATTAAATGGGCCCATTTGGAACGATAAAATTTTAGGTCTCGAAGTTTGGAGATTTTTAATGATTTTTTTTGTACTTAGGGGTTGATTTTGAGGGTAAAACTAAAGGGTTAAGTGGATGAAACTGTTTTGGGCTTTTTTGGACCTTAAATGGACCCATTTGAAAAGATAAAATTTTAGGTCTCGAAATTAGAGGAATTATAATGATTTTTTTTCCTCTTAGGGGTTGATTTTGAGGGTGAACCTAAGGGGTTTAGGTGGATGAAACTATTTTGAGCTTTTTTTGGACATTAAATGGAACTATTTAAACCGAATAAAGATTAATGTTAGCGATGAAGGTTAGTAAACGAATGCAAGCACGCGATTTGTGATGAGAATGTGTACAAGAATGGCACCTCTAGTTTTTTCTATTTTTAATAAAAAAGGTGCTGAATTCTCTCAACATTTAAAAAGATTATTATATGAATAAATTTAGTTTAAGCACTGCTAATTAGCATTTATAATTTTAATATGAAAGAAAGAAATAAAATCCTTCTGATTTAAATGCAATTCTTCAATCGGTTCGTCTATAAAAATTCGTATCAGCCATTGCAATTCAGCATTCACGCGTTTGTATAATGGTAGGTATTTTGCGTGAAATCGCAATCGCATAATGATAAGAGTAACGCGTCCCAGGATGGGAGAATATGGTTATACAGGACCTGGTGAATGGGGAGCTTGCCGTCGGGGCTGCAAAATGTAATCGGCACAGCGCCCTCAATTATTAATTGCTAACCGCGTTAATTACTTCCAGCGGCGTAGGCACACCTGTCACTGACACAGTGGCGTAATATTACCTACAAAGGCTGATCCACAAACTCGAAATATTCCACGCATAAATCCAATATAATTTCCTCAATATCCAGAAATTCTAATTAATTATAATCAAAGTCTTCTTACACTGAAAATAATCATAAAGCTCCATAAAATTATACAATTTATACAGAACTACCACTTAAACCATTAAATTACTTATACTTAGAACCATTAAAAACATGTCAAAGCGTATTCTTATTCATCGCTCATATTTTAAACTTCTTTATGAACTGCTGAAATATATGTTTGTCTTCTATATACAGGTTCTCATATTTCATTCACATAAGCGGAAGAAAGAGTTTCTTTAGACGTATTAACTGATTAAAATAGAAAAAAATGCCACAAAAAATGTTTTTTCAAGGTAGGAGGTACTCGAGAAAATTACAGGAAGTCCCTAACCGAAATTTCGTAAGATACAGTATTAAATCAACGAGGCATATTATCGCCTGAACTCAAATCGCCACGATTCGTAAGGAGAGACACATTAATGTGAGAGCCACCGGTCTTTATGTAGTACTACACAACCCATTACATATTATACATGTTATAGCGAGTTGTCTCACCACTAAAACCTGTTTCGGTTAATAGCAATCAACCTTTGGATATAATTGTACGAATTTTAAAATAAGGATTCTGTATAATTCGATTCAGATATATACCATACCAGATTGGCTTAATTTCGTAGCTCTCCTGAAACTCAAGATCCCGTGCAGAAATTCCCTCTCTTTTTCTGAGACCTATAAAATTGAAAGTATTTTAAAATTTGTAAAAATATTAAATATTAAATATTATTACTAAAATATTCATAATCAGGGTGGCTACATGGCAGGGAAGTCAGGGAAATGTCAGGGAAAAAAAATTGTCAGGGAAATCGGGGAAATATCAGGGAAATGCGAGTAGTCAGGGAAAACAGAAATTGACATTTATGTTAACTATATTATTTTTGTCGTATTGAATATATTGATTTTATATTTTATTTAACAGATTTTAGAAACATTCCAAAGATTTCGAAGGATTATAAAGAATTTCCAAGCATTCTTTGAAATTCTTTGATTTCCTACTGATTTCAAGAGATTTTCAAAAATTTTTAAAGATTTTAAGAGTCTTCTAGGAATTTAAAGGGATTACAAGAGATTTATACAATATTTAAAAGATTTAGTGAAATTTTAAAGGACAAAGTTCCTCGTGGAATTTTGAAATATTTCAAAAGATTTTAAAAAGATTTTGAAGTTTTTTGAGAGAAATTTAAAGGATTTGAAATGATTTTGAGGAATCTTAAAACAATTAGTAAAAATTTAAGGGTTTTCATGAAATATTAACAAATTTGAAGGAATTTCATTGAATTGTAAGATGTTTCTAGGAATTTCAAGAAATTTCAACGAATTTTAAGAGATTTCCAAGGTTGTCGTAAATTGGAGAGATTTTTACGAATTTTAAGTGTTGTGATTTTAAATTACGAAAGATTTAAAGTGATATTGTACAAAATAAAAAAAAAATTTAATAGTATTTTTACTGAAAATTTTTTCGCATTTTTAATACTTTTCTATCAGGGAAATTTGTGTCTAAAAGTCAGGAAAAACTCAGGGAAATGAAAAAATTGTATCTTGTAGTAACCCTGCGTAATTTTCCCTAATGTGCAAAGTTCGGATATTTCAGGCCTTGAACGCTGGTCTAAAATTTAGAAAACTGTTAGGATTTGGGTGTAATAAATCACTGACTTCCTAGTTCAAATAAAAACTCTCTCAATCAAATTCACAAACGAGATACCAGTTTCGAACACTCTAAACTTAAGCTAGAGGCCATCGATCATAGTTGAGGGTGTCGCTGTGAGGTCTGCTTGAATAAAACATAGAATAGTACACGGCTACTGCTGTGGATGAGACATCAGACAGAAAAGGAGAACGCGGTGCGGTGATAAACAAAGGTACATCGAAACCGTTTAATTACCGGGGACCGGAGATTAACTCTAATGGAACGATGCTGTTTCGAGCCTCGAGTCTTGTTGCTGATTGGCCGCAGGTTCCTACCTGGCGCCTACCAGGCTGAATAACTTTTGAGTTTAATTGTAGCACACGTTATCGGACCGAACGGTTCTTTATTGGGCAGCAAAACGTCGTCACCAGTCCTTTGGGGGCATTCCTTTTAAGCGTCGAGCATTAGCGTCCTTTTTTTTTTTTTCCTCAACAAGGTAAACGTATTATTGACGCCACGATAAAGCCACCCAAATACCGAGGGCGTTTAAAAAATCCAAAAGATTCGACGATATAGTAAGAGCGCATGATTTCGTTACAAAAAGGAGAAACACAAAGAGGAATGACTGAAAAGAAACGATAAAGAAGAATTAAAAGTAATAAAAATACGGGGGAATACAAATAAAGTACAAAATCCGGAATAAAGAGTAAAACAGTGTTGGTGAATACTATGTAAAAAATATCGATAATTGCCGGTAGCCGATTGTGGAAATAGGTTTTTTATTTTAATCGATTAATTAAAACCAATTCATTGCCCTTGAGTGTTATTAATTTCAATTAACCTTGATTTTCGAGCATGCGAAAGAGATCTTTACCAAGGAAAGTAGCTCGCAGCTGTCTGGTCTTGCCATTTGTGTTTAAAGTATAGTACACATTTTCACGATAAAGGTAAAAGTTGGAAATATAAGAGATGGCTGTTTGGATTTCCTTACGGGGCAACTTGCGTGACAACAGGTCGGCCATTTTGCGGTGCCCTAATAGATTTGGAGCTAGAAAACAGACGAGCTACCCTTCTCGACCAAGCCACCCTTTTTCACCCTCCTCTACTTGCGACCAACCCCCGAGCCGACGCCGGCGCAACTTAGCGACGAATCTAATTAACTTTATTACGTTTTGTCTTCTGTTTTCTACCTCGACAATGCCAGTCACATCTACTTCCAGCACTCGATTTCGCAGCTTCTTCACTCTTACAGAAATACAGAGGGTTTTT
>CAJFCO010000184.1:598073-634005 GCA_904066015.1 Synergus gifuensis
CTGGTGTTGTGGTTTTTATGTAAATTAGTTGTATAAGTACAAAAAAACATAATAATCTCGAAATACCTCAAAAATGGGATTCTTTTGAATAAAAAAAAATAGATTTTCAAATAAATAATGAAATTTTCTACGGTAAAAGATGATTTTCAACAAATAAAATTAATTTTCATGACAAAAAGTGAATTTGACCGAATAATGTACTATTTCCAAGATTTTCGGGACATTTCGTTACACCACTTTTTTAAAGAGGAATTTCAAGAGAATTCTATGAATTTTAAGGGATTTCAACGATTTTCAATAAATGATTTTTACGAAATTTAAAAGATTTTTAGGATTTTTAAAAGATTTCGTAGAATTTGAAGAGATTTCAACAAATTTTAAGCGATTTAGAGGATTTTCGTAAAATTTTAAGAGATTTCAAAGGTTTTCTAGTAATTTTTAAAGATTTTAAATGTCTTCAAGGAATTTTAAGATACTTCAAAAAGTTTTTAGGAATTTTAAGGGGTTGTAAGGGACTTTTAAATGGTGTTTTGAAATTTTGAGGAATTTTAGGATGTTTCTAAGAATTTTAACATATTTCCACAAATTTTAAGCGATTTCGAAGATTTTCTTGAAATTTTAAGAGATTTCAAAATTTTTCTAGAAAATTTAAAGGATTTTAAGGGATTTTAAATGTTATTGAAAAATTTTCAGAAATTTTAAAAGAATTCAAGGGATTTTTATGATTTCTAAAAGATTTCGTGCAATTTGTAAAAACTTTATAGAATTTTATGAAGTGTGATTTGTGATAAGATTTCTAATAATTTTAACGGATTTTAAAGGATATAAAGAAATTTTAAATGTTATTGTAGAATTTTTAAGGATTTCAAAAAGTTTCTGGAAATTTAAAGGAATTTTCACGAATTTTAACGGATTTCAAAAGAATTTTATGACTTTTAAAATATTTTTTGGAATTTGAAGGATTTCAAAGTTTGTCAGCGAATTTTATTGAGGGATTTCAAAAGATCTCTATTGATTTTTGAAAGATTTCGTAGAATTTAAAAATATTGCAAAGTTTGTGAAATTTTAAGCGATTTATCTTATTTTTTTTCTATTTTGTGGAATTTTATTAGATATCGAATAATTTTAACGGATTTTAAATGTTAAGGAATTTTAAGAAGTGTCTACCAATTTTTAGATATTTTCACGAATTTTAACACGAATTTCAAGAGATTTATGATTTTGAAAATTTTTAGAGAATTTTAAAGGATTTTAAAAGATTTCTAGAAATTGTAAACGAGTTTAATGAATTTTAAGGAAAATTTAACGAATTTTTAGATTTTAATTAAAAGCTTTTTGGTGAAACTTTAAGGGTCGAGCAATCAAATACACGCGCGATTATTTTATTTTTCTTCTTATTCCTCATTCAAAAGTCAATCATAGGTTTGCAACAACAATTTATGCCATATTTTCGAGAAATTTCCTTACATCACTTTTTTTAGAGAGGATATTTTGCTTTTCAACCAAAAAAAAATGGATATAGTTGATTCTTCAACCTAGAAAAAGGTCAAAAGGAGAATTTTCTTCAAACAAACCTCTAATTTGTTGACCTTGTAAAAGTTTAAAGAAAATGAAACTTAAGATTCTCAATAATCTTAATTCTTAATTCTATTTCTTAATTCGCCTATCAACTTCAATCCTCCAATTTTTTCTCATTTCATACAAATTTAACAATAATTATCAATAAATATACAAAATTGTTGCCTTATTAAAATTACATTTTTCTTATGTTCCAGGAGACAAACAGCAGAAGAAAGAGAGGCAGAAAGGCAGGCAGCGAATCGTTTGATGCTTTCGTTGCAGGCAGAAGCACTTGGAAAAGTTGGATATCCAACATCAGTACCTACCATCAATAATCATCCTGCCAATAATAATGTTCCTAATCTAGACGGTCAGCAGGCCCCACCATCATTATCTCACTCTGTAGGACAATGGGCCTCTCCATATGGCCCACCTCAACCGCTAACTGATCCCATTTGCTGAGTTTAATGAAGAAGCCATGTAAATTCAGTTTCCCCATTACAAGAACTTTAGATTTTGCGTCTTTCCTAGAAATTGTTCGCAAAGAAAACATTAAATAATGAATATTACGCAAGAACTATAGGTGCTCACTGCATACAGTTCCCCGAAGACGTAATGCTTAACTTGAACCACGAACAAAATCAGATAATCGCTTTCTCGTTAAATGAGAAAAAAGTGTATAAAAAAAAAAACTTAAAAAGAAACTTATTGTAATTTAGAGAATTGGAAAAGAAATATCAAACCTATTTTCTTTCGAAAATAACTGATAAAAGATGAGAAGAATTTTCTAGCATATTTCAGCAAAGCCTCTAGAGAAAATAGAATTACAGAATGCGATAATCACTAATTTAATCAATCACATGATCTCAAAGCGAAAAAAAGGTATTGCGATTAAGAGCGGAATATTTAATTTGTTCGATTGCCAAAAATGACGAAGCTCAGTATTGAGCTGAATTATGTAAATATTTCTAAAAGAAAATGTTGTGTTCCTGTTAATTACGCGAAATTAAATCGATTTATCAAAATCGAAAGTGAGAGTGCATTCTCAAGACTAAGTCAAAGCAATATTATGACAACGCAAGTGTACTCATTCTTCCTTTGTACTGAAATACGAATTGATCTTGATGCTGAGCCAAAAGTGAAAATCGTTTAAGTACACGACATATCTTTGTATATATAAATTTAGATAAGATTTGCTTATATATGATACACGTGATTGTTTTTCCATGTATAAATCATTTATTCTAGATTGACGAGTCTATATAAGCATATCCTGTAAATAATTAATGAATATATGAGCCGAATTGTAATCGTAACGATGATGCTTCGAGTGATACATTCCATCGTTGCTATTACTGATATATATTATTATTAATAATGAATAGAACAAAGCTTGTATTCTGCGTTAAGAGTAATCATAAGCTACTGAATTTTAGTAAACTATGTGATGTTATGTACCTACCTGTAATGTGTATATATAGAACAAAATGAAATGCATATAAATGATCTATAAAAGAATAGACATTATTAATATTTTCCTGTGCCCAGCTTTTCCGTACGAATTGCCGGGGCGAGTTGGACAGATCCACCCTCTTTTTTCCTGCAAAATATATTTTTTTGTTACTATTTACTCAACTATTTTTCACTCCTACTATTAAAGTTCATCAACGCAATAATATCCAGGCAGAATCTTCAATAACTATTATTGGAATTTAATTTTTAAATATTATTTCTTAAAAAAAAAAAATTAAAAAGATTAAATATCCAAAGTGGCTGATAATTCTGTCGAAAATTTTATTAGTGAAATAAATATTTATATATCTACAGAGTAAGTTTTTTTATCTTGAGACATTAAAATATCTCAAGAAAACACTCACCCTATATATCCGCTTGGATAGATGAAATTGTTTAAGGCTTCTCTTGATCTCTTAAATGATCTAATGTTTCCCAGTTCGAATTTTGAATTTTTATATTTTTTTAAACCGCTATGAAGGTCTAATTTATATTTCCATACTTGCATCTTTTTAATTTTTCACTAGGGTCTGCCTTTAAATTCGATAACTTTTACACTAAAGCAAAATATGATTTCTCCCTAATCTTCTCATTAATATCTGCCAACAGATGTGAGCACAGAGCATGGGCGAAAATAGGAAAGGAAAGTTCGAAGACTCTTCTCTTAATTACGTCTGGACAAGGACGTATGTTTCTTTCGATTCCCGCAAGTGTTTTATTTCCTCAAAATGATCCCACTTCTCCTAGCTATATCGTCGTGGGGTCTTTGCTTACCGGATGTGGCTATGTTTACTGCCGATAATTGCAGAGAAGATGCGAAGCGCCGTCCTGCCCAATTATTTGGGGACAAATGCCGACTGAAGGAAAAAAGAATGAAAGTTCTCTCTTTCTCAGATGGACAAAGGCGCGACAGGATACTAACTCCTTTCAGGATTCTGTATCACTAGACATCTATAAAAAAAAGTCGTCTTCTTCCCTCGATTATCTACTTACTAACTTTGTAACGACACTCGCTGAGTTCAGTAATCGGTACTTGACTCTAATCAAATGAGGATCAATCTACTTATTGCGGTGGTACTTAAGGGTTTTGGGGCCAAGTTCTAATCTAAAAATTCGATTTCTTCATTTTACTCAACAAATATTAGATTTGGAATTTTTTTTCGGCTGTAGAATTAATCAATTTTTAATTGTAATTATGCTTACAAAGCGAGAAAATATCTAATTCAAATATTTTTTAAGTATAATGAAAATATTCAATTTTGAAGTTAGATTTTTAATTCTTCGTTTTATGCAAAAAGTATCGAAATTAAATATTTTTTCGCTCTGTATGCAGTCTTATATTTGAAAAAAGATTGGAGTTACAGAGCGAAAAAATATTTATATATATTTATTTATTTAATAACACTTCAATTTTGGTGCGATAATAAAAATTTTTTTAAGCTTTAATAACTGCTTAGTTTAAAAACTAAACTTAAACTTTATATTGTGTTTAATAATTCATTTATTATCAATATCATTATCAATGAGAATCCAAAATTACTAATATATAGTAACTCTGTAAACTTTCTTGGGAGTCATAAATTGTATAGTGAATGAAAATAATACTGTTTTTGCTCTCATTTAAAGGAAAATGACAGGACCTTTTTTTGACAACTCTATCCCGTCCTGCTAAAGTCATTTCACAGTCCTAATTCATTAGAAATTGTAGGCTGGCATGATAGAAGCTGGATAATGAGAAGTTTTTCTTTTCCAAATGACTGATTTCATATTCGGGACGGTTTGCTGTATAATTGTCTTTTAAACATAACAGAAAAAAAGTAGAAAAACCACAAAGGGTCTTTCCGGCAAAATTACAGGGCAGAAAACGTGCCGAGCATTGGAAGCTAAAACATCATCAATTTAGCTTCGAATCTTATGTTCCCTGCTTTTCTGATTGGTCTCAACGACAGATTTTCTCCATTAAATATTTTTTTTCCTCATTCAAACAAGCAAGAAGAAGTTCATGTTATACAAATACACATCAATTAATATTTGTTTTTAAACAATTTTTATTGCAAATTTTATGTGTGTGAAATGATTTCGCACATATAAAAATAAGGTATTGTTTCCTCATAAATAATCCCTATATCTTCAAAAACCTTAAAAGCTGAATAGATAAAATTCGTTTTCAAAGACGTGGGTAGAAAAGTAAGAAAAGCAATTGCAATAACTTCATGCTTGTCCAATAAATACAGCATCCACTTTACACATGCAGGTATGAAGCTCCCATAATTTAATCCATGACTCTTTAAGTCTTCAGAATATAATTAAAGTCAATGCAATATTCATGTTTCCTGATGAAGCGATTAGCATTTTGTGGATTTCCAATTTCAAGAGAAACTTAATATAAGAGAATCAGTATATTTAATATAATAAATGATACTCGAATCTGAAGAAATAAATATGGAATAATAATATTAACTTCTAATATATCTGTTAGATTTTTTCCTACTTCATTAATTTGATCTTGAAATTGGAACAGAAATTGGATTGGATTGAAATTGGTGCTTTGATATCTATTTCAGGATTTTTTCTTGGATCAGAAAATTGGGATCAAAATGATCCAATTTTGAAGATCAATAATCTACCGAAACTAAAAACTTTGTTTCGAGTAGAAACAACCTGAACTGTGATGCAAATTTCAATTTGATAATAAAAATGATTTGCAATGATTTAATACCCTGAGTTTTATTGTGAATAGAATTAAATATTAAAAATTAACAATATAATTAAAATTAACAATGCTTCTTTTGATAATAAGCGTAAAAAGAGATCGTTTAATGCAGCGCCTTCTCAATTAGTCTAGAATACAAGCAAACGATCAATTTTCGTTTCCATTAGGTTCTCTCCCGCATTATTTCCTGAAATGCGTTTCTGAACATCGGTCGTTAAGTAGATATACGTTTCCTGTCCGCAAAGAAGACTCGTTTCTCGAGAACCGACGCTTCTATTTCCGATAGTTTGTGGTCAGACCATACAAGAAACTTTGAGAATGCCGATGATATAGATCTAGTCACACTTGGACAGATAATCGAAAAGTTTATCTTTTATTTTTCTCTCCTAATTCGGCCGGATCGAAAATCGGTCTCAAAATTCTCATTTCGTTCATTTCGACTATATAAGGAATGAGAAAAATGAATTCCTCTCAATAATCTTCTGATCTTTGGAAGATTGGAAAGATCTTTCGATCCCTCATTTAGAAAATCAATCACTATCAATATATATCAATATCAATATATTCTTTCCTTTCTGTTACAGAAGAAATTATAGAACGTGTTTTGCTGCTACTGGATTTGGAACAAGTAAGTCTAAAATATTTTTGACTTGCGTAAAATTAACTTAAAGTGTAAAATTGTTGAAAGTATATTGTGTGATGTATATACAGAAGTGATATAGAATACATATTTCATGCATTCTCATCCTCTAGCGATAAATGACAGACGACAGAAGTAAAACCGACGCGACTGTTCAAAAACGCGACAGCCGCTCTCTTGATCCGCTATTCTGCAGGCGCCATTTAGGATGATTGCCTGATTTATGAATTTATACAGGGTGATACTGCGACCCAGTGTCACCCCGTCGACATTTGCTTTTCTTTACTTTTTTTCTCCCATATCGTTACTAATAACCTTTTCACTTTAAACCTGATCCCCATAAACGTTTATACTTCGAACTACGAAGAATAAAAACCAATAGAAAAGGGTTTATTAGACTAAAATAATTTAAAGACATTTCAGTTATTGAATTGGAATTTTTAAATTGTAATCATCAATATTAAGAGGATAAACTACTTTAATTTTAAACTGTACTAAGTATTTTTATTCTCAATTTTGTTTATAACATTTTTTGAGTCTAGTAAGATTTCTAAAAAAACAATGTGTAAAATTTGATAAATTATGTTATGTAAAAGACTGCGTGTAAATAATTGAGAGTCTGATTGGTGTGGTTCGATTTTCAATGAACAGAAATAAAAGGCTATATTGTTTGAAAGAACACACCTGTTTTATACAAATATATACAAATTCATATGGGTATAAAAGTCCATACATCCACGAAACAATCATCCTAAAGCTGTAACAATGAAACTTGTAACCATACGCCTCGTATGGCAAGTAACGATTGCATGTGCACGTGTTTATGTACGATTGCTTCGACTGGTCTTATATACGTATGGTTTAATCACTTACCAGTAAGCAGTCGAGCTCTGCTGCAACCCCGAGGGAAAAATCCCACCTTATACATTGTATGGATTGATTATAGGGGAAGCTTTTGTTATGTTCCTAGTATAATATGTATACGTACCTTGGGACACGTTTTTCTCTCTATATCTTTTAACAAATCTATAATAAATAGTCACGAAACGGTATTTTGTTAGATTAAACAAAAATTCTTCTTTTTTTTTATCACTTTGCTTGTTTCTTCTAAAGACTATTTCTTTTCTTATAAGAATATATTTCTTTAGTTCACTCGTACGAATAATCGAACTCAATTACGTGAAAATTAATTTTGAAATAAAATTAATCCAATAAGTTGACGTGAATGCTTCCAACATTCTTATTAATAATTGAAACGATATATTATTAATACGCGATTCTTCCTATAGCATATTTTCATCTTTATAATACACCATAATTTTAATTCATAAATTGTTGAGAAATAGGTCACTGATTCAAATTTAAAGACTAAAAAAGACAAAATCTTTCTACATTTCAAACAAACGAACTATTATTGAAATGATGAATAGAAATTTATATCAGATGTTGCAAACCTGACTGGCTTTTGAATGACTTGAAGTTGAAAGAAGAAAAAAAAATCAATGCTGCAAAAAATTTTTACGAAAAGCATGGAAATCCTTTAAAATTCGTTAAGATTTCTTAAAACTTCCAGAAACCTGTTGAAATCTCTTAAAAATCGACAAAAATCATTAAAATCATAAATGTTTTGAAATCCACGTTTAAATTCGAAAAAAGCTCTAAAAATTATTAAAAACCTCTTGGAATCTCTTAACATTTAAAATCTCTTAAAATTCTTAAAAATCTTATCAAATTCCATGAAATCCTTAAAAATTCTACAAGATCTTTTAAAAATTAAAAAAATCAATACAATTACCTGACAAACTTTAAAATCCTGTAAACCCCATAAAATATTTTAAAACTCATGAAAACCTTTTGAAATCTTTTAAAATTCGTTAAAACTTCTTAAAATTTCCAGAAACTGCTTGAAATTCTTGAAATTCTACGATTATATTTAAAATCCCTTGGCTTCCTTTAAAATCTATTAAAATTACTAGAAATATCATTAAATTCCATGAAATCCTTAAAATTCTATAAAATCTTCTGAAAATCAGAAAGTCTCTTAAAATTATTAGAATTCTCACCAAATTTCACAGAATGCTTTAAAATTCCATAAAATATTTTTAAAATTATTAAATCTTTTGACTTCTTTTATGATCCCTGAAAAATATATTACAACTTTTAAAATTCCTTGAAGTCCATTAAAATTATCTAAAACCTTTTGAAATCTCTTAAAATTCCTCGAAACTTCACAAGATTTAAAATCTTTTAAAATATCTTAAAACACTCAAAAACCTTTTCAAACCATTTAAAATTTCATGAAAACCTTCGAAATTGCTTAAAATTCGTGAAAATCTCTTCAAATTCCCAAAAACTTCTTGAAATTCTTAGAATTCTATGATAAAATTTAAGGTCTCTTTATATCTTTTAAAATTCATTAAAATTATTAGAAATCTCATTAAATTACACAAAATCTTTTAAGAATCATAAAAATATTTTGAATTCTCTTAAAAGTCCTCAAAATTTCACGAAAACATTATCTCCAAAATTTTAAAACATTTAAAATCCCTTAAAATTCCTCAGCTTTAAAAAATCTCTTAAAACTTCATGAATTTCGTTAAAATTCCGCGGAATATTCTGAAATTCCTTAAAATTCAACAAAATCTTTTAAAATCCTAAAAATCTTTAGAACTTCGTAAAAAAAATCACTTAAAAATTGTTAAAATCCATTAAAATTCCTAGAAACCTCTTTGAAATTGCTCTCTAATAAAAGTGAGGTACCGAAATGTTCCTAAAATCTCACACACATTCTCGTTTAAAACCTGCTCTCTAAATTTGAATCAGCGAGATTTAATTGGTTTTTGAATGACTTGAAGTTGTAAGAATTAAAATAAATAATCTTATGCGTATAAAATAATATAAATAATCGTGTTGGTCTGCTATAGTAACGTAAATTTCCACTTTTCAGAAGACTATAGAGATTGGCTTATGAATTAAAATGGACATCAGAACGAATACTCCCAGGGGTGTAACGTCGTTCATAGGAAAGTGTTTCATGTGGTCATGTGTACAAAATAGGAGAACAGTGCCACACACGTGCCTGAAAACGAGTAAATCTTACACATACAGAAGAGAGTCAAATATATATTGTACTATGGCCCATAGGGACGTAGTGACGACATTTTAATATTTAATGCGATTAAACTCATTCCGACCCGCCTCTCGTAATTGGTTTCTGATTAGCGCTAAGTTTTAAGTGTATTATATCGAACGTGATGTTACTACACACTAGCGGGCTTACAATATACTCTCATATATCACATAGAATTATGTTGAGTCATTAAACTATAGCTAGACAATTTGTTTGTTTTTTTTTTTTTCAATTACAGATGTTTGAAAGTGCTTTGGAAATCAAAAATCATACGTGTTTTAATTATGTTTCATTTGTGTTTCAATTATACTAAAATTGATTTCTGCTTGTTACCCTTAACATCGAAATCGTCGACACGAGTTAAGTCGTTTCGTGCAAGGGTAATCCGTGAACTCACCGGATGTCTCTATTCACCAGGGTTTCACTCCATCTTCCGTTGACAGACAAAATCCCCCGCCTTTGCACCTAACGGCTACCACGATCTATCTATCGGCCGTCCATCCAATTAGGAAAGGGAAAATTTAATTAAACCTCTATAGAAACCGATGAAAACTCTCAACGGCTTTCGAGAAATCCGCGCATCGATATTTATAATTGATCCCTTAAACTTTACTTTTACGAGTCCATTTATAAAAAACTAATATTTAACATTTATGTTTTCAATTCATTGTTCGTTATATTTTTGTATTACAAATAAATTATATTTAAAAATATATATATATAAAATAATATAATAATTTATAAATATAATATATAAATATATTTTTATATACAATATATGAAAATTATATACTTAAATAATACTTTGTACTTCGTAGAAATATCTGAACTTCTACCATGGAGAGTGCAATTAAATTTAATTATAAAGTGCAACACGAGATGGTATAAACAAACTGCTACAATGGACAATGTTGGACATATAATTAAATGTAGTGAGCAACATCGTTTTTTATTAAGAATTAAAAACTGAGTTGAATAATGCATATTTTAAAGAAATATGAGAAAAAATATTGATTATACATATATAATATATAAAAATAGTCACACACGATTCCTTTTAGTGAACTGAGTTCAATATTATTTCGTAAAATCGATTTAGTAGTTTTCTGAATTTATTTAAAAAAAAATACTTTTCAAGGAATGTCAGTTTTTATTGTTTTAATACTTTTTCTATTACATTTAAGTATTTTGAGGATTGAAAATTACTTGTAAGCTACTAAACATCTATCAAAATTACAATAATTAACACAATAAATATATAAAGCAAATAATATAAATAAAGTAAATAATAATATAAGGAATAGCGTAATAATAGAATGACGTCAAATAGAATTTTCGTTATATATTCTATGTTGTAAACTGTAAATTAAAATTACTTTTAATTCAAATTTAATTGTGAAATAAATTAAGGATGATGAATAACTTGAAAAAAATTTTGAATAAGGTTGAATGAATAGTGAATTTTTTGACGAACTAACTCATTAAAGAAATGATAAATTATAAAATTTAAACTTTTGTAAAATATTTATAATTTGTACACAATAACATTAACAACTAATTTTATTTCTATAATTTTTGGTAATTTCAATACATATATTATTAACTATCTGTATGGAAATGTTCACATCAATTAAAGTCACTAAATAATAGTCAATCATCATAATCATCCAATAAAGAGTGAACTTCACAATTTAACCACCTAAGTAAATATTATTTTCACAAATAAAAATTTCAATCACGATTTATTTCTGTCATTTGATTAAAACGTTTATTCTAAATCCTCCCATTCAATCTTCTTTAATAGAAACGGAAATGAAAAATTGTAAATCTGTATAATCATTTGACGGTTTCCTTATAATAACACATTTTATTCTCATTTGCCCATAAATTTCGAACATATTTCAATTTTTCAAAAGATAATTACAGGGTTTGATTCGTTTTGAAAGAAAAAATAAAAGAATGGTCACTGATTCTTACAGTAAGTTATAACTTCAATCTGGTAACTTATTTATCAAAGACAGACGGTCCGCGGGGGAAAACTTGTGTCGTAAATACTCGCCATTCGGCCCTTAGTAATTATTATTGCTGTTATTTTCTGAAGATGATCTGTGCCGGAAGTAACTGGCCAACGGTGCTACCGGCGAGGATCTTCGCAAAGCATTAAGGAACTCGCAGCTTGCAAAATGTGCCTAAAAATAGAAAAAAAAATAATAACAACAATGAAATGAAACTATCTGAATATGTGCCTGTTGAGAATATTGCTACGATGAAGTTCTCTGGAATCGTTTTATCGATTACAGACACAACTGGCATAATTCAGGTGCTCTAACGATTCTTGGAACGATTTAATTCCGACGCTTCCATGAGCTCAACAATCGGTAAAATAACGGCAGAAGTAATAAGGAAAAATACTTTCGGAATATCTTCAATATAAACTGTGTTTAAAATAAATTACTTTTATTATTATCAAAGACATAAAAGAACAATTGTAATGTCATTTTAACGACATTTCATGCATGATTTTGATTAGCTTAATCAATAGAATGGAAATAAATTTATATATGAACAGGGGAAATAGGGGAATTTATGATAGGAGGGGAAAATATGAATAAAAATTTGCCCACGCCAATGTTTCAGAAAAAAGATTTGCCCGGGGCTAAGAAGCAGTAAAGGCCTTTTATTCTGACGCAGTTCTCGGAACGTGATTATGAGATTTTATTTTATCTGCTGTACGCGTATATTCACCTGTTCGTTACCGTTCCCTTGAAGTAACATTTTCAGCTTTTGCAATTGGCAATTCGACTGCAAATTGGCCAATTGACTTCCGGCACCCTGAAGTCGAGCTCCAGATAACTTTGCGCCTCCAAGAAAGTTATTGGCCAAATTCTCCGCGCGTTTTCCATTGGTCCACCCTCGACTGTATTGAAAAGTTTGACAGTTTGCAACAATAACTGCCAATGACAGGACTAATATTACTGATGCCCAACGTTCCATATCTGTAAATTCGAAGAAGTAATAATCAAACTTTATCCAGAAAACAGTTGCACTGAATCAAAGAACATTTCTTTGATATTTGGTCAAAGAAAAAATTTCTTTGAATCAAAAACACTTTTTTTTAATCCACTTTCTTTTTTTTTTTTAAAAAAAAGTGGTGTAACAAAATGTCTCAATAATCTCGCATACATTGTTGTTGTAAACCTGATTGGCTTTTCTTGTAAATTCTAAAAACTCTTATTTTAAAAATCATAAAGATCTTTTAAAATACCTCAATAAAATTCCCTGACAAATTTTAACACTCATTAAATCCCATAAAATATTTTGAAAGTCATAAAAATCCCTTGAAATCAAATTGAAATCTGATTATAGTAGACCAAAAAACATAACACCATTTTATATTAATGTTTTACGGATATATAAATGCTAATCTCGCAGCGCTGAGTATATAGCAAAAACAATTAATATGCATAATGAGAGATCAGAGGACAGCATGATTATCCATTCTTGGACAATTAGTTTGAAGAAAATAAGTAATGCAATAAGAGGTAAAGCATATTTAGTTCGCAGATCGTTTACCGGTCAAGAACTATTTATATAAGAATATTTCGTAAGCATTGAGTCGCAAGTGGTTTTGTCGAGAACCGTAGCGAGTAGAAAAAAGCAAATGGACTTGCAATTTTGCTGCATCACTTTGCACGGATCGTTTATCTGACTAGTCAACTGAGTCGGTCAGCCATTTAAGTTGACCATTGTTTTAAACGTATGCTCGTTGTACGAGGCAAATTAACCTGCTTTCCCCACCGATTTGTCACTTTGTCATTGCTCAGTGCTCATAAAATAATAAAAAAAAATATACAGCTAATATTCTGATATTTTATATTCTAATATATATAGCTTGTTCAATACCCAAAAAACAGTTTCTTTGAATAAAAGAAACATTTCTTTGATATACGGTCAAAGAAAAATTTCTTTAAATTTTCTACGAACTTTAAGGGAATTTGACGATTTTTATGAAATTCAAAAGATTTGTAGGATTTTAAAAATATTTTGTAGACTTTTAAGGAATTTTAGGATATTTCGTGAAATTTTAAAGGAATTCATGCAATTTTAAGAAATTTTTTAAAGCTAAGGACGTTTCTAAGAATTTAAAAAGATTTCAACGAATTTAAGCAATTTCTAAAATTTTCGTGAAATTTTTAGGGATTTCAAAAGGTTTGTAAGAATTTTATGGGGTTTTACAGAGTTTTAAATGTTATCCTGGAATTCAAAGGAATTTTAAGATACTTTTTAAAAGATTTATAATTATTGCGAGGGATTTTATGAAATTTTATGAGATTTTAAAGTTTGTCAGGGAATTTTACGGAGAGATTTCAAAAGATTTTTACGATTTTTAAAAGATTCAGTAGAATTTAAAAGGATTTCAAATGCTATACATTTTTTAAAGGCTTTCAAAAAAATTTCAATTTTTAAAAGATATTGTGGAATTTTTAGGGATTTGATGGATTTTTATGAGATTTCTAATAATTTTAAAAGATATCAAGAGATTTTTCTAATTTTTAAAAGATTTTGTAGAATTGTTAAGGGTTTCATGGAATTTGATAAGGGATTTTAAACGTTAATTAATTTCAAGCGGTTTCTAGGAATTTTTAGAGATTTTCATGGATTTTAACGTGGATTTCAAAAGATTTATGATTTTGAAAATTTTTGTGGAATTTTAAGGAATTTCATGGAATTTGATGAGATTTCTAATACTTCTAATGGATTTTAAGGGATATAAAAGGGATTTTAATTGTCATAATAGAATTTGAAAGAATTTCAAGAAGTTTCGGGAAATTTTAGGGGATTTTCACGACTTTGCATTAAAATTATTAGAAATCTCACTAAATTCCACAAAATCTTTTAAGAATCATAAAAATCTTTTGAATTCTCTTAAAATTCGTTGAAATCTCTAAAAGTTCTCAAAAACATCTATTCTTCAAAATTTCAAAACATTTAAAATCCCTTAAAATTCTTTAGCTGTAAAAATTCTCTTAAAATTAAATTCCGCGAAGTATCTTACCTTAAAATTCTACGAAATCTTTTAAAAATTCCTTGATAATTGTCAAAATCCATTAAAATTCCTAGAAACCTCTTTGAAATTCCTAGCTCTCTCATAAAAGTGATGTAACGAAATGTGTCTAAAATCTCGTATACATTGTTGTTTCAAAACTGCTCTCTAAATTTGAATCAGCGAAATTTCATTGCTTTTTGAATGACATGAAGTTGTAATGTAAGAAGTAAAATAAATAATCGTGCGCCTGTTGGTCTGCTAGTAGGTATATTATAAACTCTTCTACGTTGTATTAGCGAAAAATTATTATACATGGAGTTATTTTTTTAATACAGTAAAAATATTGTATTTATTACTTAAAGTGAAAGAAACAGATTAATGAATGTTACGTAACAATCAAGGCAGATGACATCATAGTCTATGTATATTATTGCGGTAGCATTACAAGGGAAAATGGTAAGGGAGAGTTTAAAAAACGTGAAAAGAATAGCGTTTTGCAATAAACGAACGACCCCCAATGCATGTTACATAAACATTGCAAAATCGTAATATTGATCTCAGTTTAATCAGACAACAGGAGTACTTGATTATTCATAGTAGGATCGGTCGTTGTATCGAAAATGGTGATTGCTTGGCGCTCATGCTGTTCATCGATATACGGGGAATCCCCTTTACAAGCGGTAGCGTTGAATGTGCATTGTGCATGGTGTTGTATGCACAGTTCACTTATGGGAAATGTATCGAGTGTTTGAATGTTGGCATTCTGTTGCGCCTGGCGAACGTAGGTTATATATACTGGGAGTTATATCGTTCCACGAACCATCAAAGAGGAATACTCACCCCACGATTATAAGCAATAAAAATGGCAATACCGACTCTATGGTACTGCGGTATCCGCAATATTGCCACTATTGGCAAACACTATATAACTGAAGGTTTTCTCCATTCTTCCTCACTTTCTGTCTCTCTTACTTTCTTTTTCTTTTTCTCTGTTTATTCTTTTCCTCGATATATAGGTATACATATATGTTTTATATGTATTTGAATCGAACTCTTCAGTTGGATGAAAACGATTTCTATACATACAGATATATGTATACGTGTGTACGTATATGTGTATGTCTATGTGTATGACAGACCAAGTTGCTGACTCTGGATCTGGTGTATTTTATCCAGAGGACACTTAGTAGCACTTACTCCTATCTTAATGACCAGGGACGCGCGTACGGTTAATGGGCTGCTTTAAAATTAGCGTCACACCTCCCAAAATTTTCAGGCAGCCCTTATGCTACTTACCGTCATTATTTAGCAAGGAGGGTAAAATAAAAAAATTGTTTTACTTTGATAATGGGTCATAAATTTGTCATCTTTTATTAATTTTTCTTTAATTGGATGTACTTATAGTTTACTTTTGTTGTTTTGTTGACTTGAAATAGTAGAATTTGATTGGTTTTCAGTTTCAGTGATATTTGTGGGCTAAGAAGAAATTAGTCGTCAAGAAAATGATCGGGAAAAAATTGGAAAATGACCGGAAATTTAATTAAATTACTGAGAGTTTACAAGTAGTAAAATTTAGATTTTCAATCTTTTAATCTTTCATTATCTATACTATATATGCGGATGAAATTTCAGACGTCTAGTCTGACGATTTTTTTTACATTTATTGGAATCAAAATATCAAAAAAAATTTTCTGAAGTTCCCAAAACCTACAATTTTTATTTATTTACTATTAGAAATTTGCCTGGCGTTACCCGGGATATTTTGAGATTTTTTAAATAAATTTTAAAGGATTGCAAAAGATTTTGAGTGATTTTAAGAAATTTTAAGGGATAAAAAGACTTTAAAGGTTTTAAAAAATTTCAAGGGGTGCTATATAAGAGACTTTCATTGATTTTAGGGATTTAAAAGGATTTTTAAGAGAATTATAAATTTGAACTTATTTTTAACGAATTTGAAGAAACCTAAAGAGATTTCAAAACATTTCAAGAGATTTTAATAAATTCCAAGGGATTTTGAAGTAAATTAAGGGTTTTAATTGATTTCCTGCAGATTAGAAAATCAATTCTGATTCTTATGAAATCCTTTAAGATGTTTTGAAATCTTGTGAAATCTGTTTTAAACTCTTTTAAAAATCCTTTAAAGTTCCTTAAAATTCCTTAAAATCAAATGAAATTCCTTAAGGGCATATGATAAATTTTAGGGATTTAAAAGATTAATAAATTTTAAGATTTTTAAGATTTATAAATTTGAACTCATTTTTAGTGAATTTAAAAAAAATTGAAGGGATTTTGAAATATTTTATGATTTAAATCATTTCAAAGAATTTCCAGTAATTTTAAAGGATGTTAACGGTTTTAATTTGATATTTCCAATATTTCGATATTGATATTGCATCACTAATTGAAAAATTTGATCGGGGAAAACCGGGTAATGAATTTTACCGCGAATTTTGAAATCCTCCGCCGAATTTCCATATCATGTGGTCGTATAAATTAACATAGGTATTTGCTAAACATATGAAAAAACACTTCCAATTTGAAAAATTATAGATGAAATTGATGATCAATAAAGAAATTTCATATTCACTTCAATAAAAGAATCAATGACGTAAAAGTACACTGTTACATCTGTATCGCGTGCACCCTATTCATACCTACAATATTATAGTCCGTATAATACAGCTGGACATATAAAATAAAATTAATACTCTGCAGCTTAGTAATCAGAATCGCCTACGCAATTTGTCATCTATCATAATCCATTTGTTTTTTGCTTGGCGTGATCTATAATAAAAATTCAAACTCAACCTGTAGTCACTTTCTCAAACCTGCCTATTAACCGTCATTTTCAACGAAAGGTATTCCCAAGTGATTGTCGATATTAGAACCCATTGTGTTATGTCCATTATTTACAATCTGCTCGAATGCAATTGCGCCAATCATGGATAAAACACTTTTGTGAACGCGTTCAAAGAAATCTATTCAATTGAAAACGAACTCATCTACATAAATTGGCTCAGCACACATAACATAAAAAAAATTACTTGCACTTTAACATATTGATTGAAATTGAAATTATTATACTTTTGATATTGAAAACTTTTCGTAAAAAAATCAGAATATTATTTTATTAAAATCCGAGTTATTAGTTGTATAATTAAATTTTCATTATTTCGCCAGTATTAATCATATTTTAAACATGTATTATGAAATTTTTTTCCTTGAATGACTTATATATTTCGAATATTCTAAAGTAAAACATTCGGATAAATTAAATTAATCATAGACTTGATATAATAATGAATAATTTATAAGATATTTTCAAAATTGAATAAAATTGATCTTTATTCGCCATCTGTGATCACGGCATTGTATCAAAAGCTCTTTCACCACCGAGAAGTGAACCTTTATTCACCTTTACCTTTACTTCCTATGTTTCTAAAGAGTAGTTTCAAGTATAAAGATACCTGCCGTCGATAAATTTAATACTGTATGATACATTTTTGCTTTCTGTATCAATTTAAATGCTGAATACAAAATTTTTTTTTTAAATTTGTTATTTGTAGCAGTAGAAGGATCTTTTTAAATATATCTTAAATATATAATATTCTATTTCCTTTTGAGGATATCTTTTACTGCAATTTTTCTATTTTACCAATTCTGTATTATTGGGATTCTATAATATGACAGTCGATGATGCATGAGAATAAAATATGTGAAAGTAGAATCGAACTCTCCTATAAAAACCACAAACTATTTAATTACATAAAGTTCAGCGGTTTCTAACTCGCGGAATTGCAACTGATGTCTAATTCATAATTTATATTGTTTCCACAAGTTGAATACAAGAACAATAAAAATTAGGCGCAAACTGTATAAATTCAAAAATTCAATGCATATTTCTTTATTGCAGAAAATTGATGTAACGAAAATTGAATAATGTGTTCCTTTTTTTTTAAAATCTAATTAATTTCGGATACGCACACAGAATTTGAATTTCTGGTGACCTGGTCGCCTTTAAAAAAATATAATTTTCTGGAAACTTATGATCATGCTAAAAAACAGACACTAAAAGAAAATGGACAGAAAGTGCACGAAGTCTTTATTACAAATTTTATTGTTTACGAGAGAGCAACCAAATCACAATTCCTGTGACACTTTTGTCTTTTATAATGTAATATCCATCAAACGCATGAAATAATAAAAGTGCGTAAACGATAAAACGAGTTTTATTACATCAAAATGTGAATCAATGTTACTATTCTTCCAGTACATATTGAAAATGGTCTAGAGATAGTTGAGAAGTCGACACTGAGGTATTCTTTTATAGTAAATGAAAAAAAATGTAATATTTATTATTTTTTGTTTTGAAATTTTTATAGAAATAAAAAATTTTCAAACAGTATTTTAATCAATCAAATTACCAGAAAATTACAAGAGAAATTGTTTAAAAATGTTCCTTTAAAGATTTACATTTTTAACAACGCAAGTGAACATTGATTTTCAAGCTAGATGTTGATTTTTTAAAAATCTGAACCAAAGTTGGTATAAATAATTCATAATTAGGATAATAAACAATTTTTCTAAAATGCTTTTTTCTTGTAACGCGTACACCATATAATTCTTCATGAGGCAACAATATTGTTGAAACAATATTCGAAGTTACAGTATTATGCTTAGGCTTTATGAAAAAATCTTATTATCACATTTTACGACAATACTTAAAAATCCTTATTGCAATGTCGTAAAGTAATTTCTGTTTTTTTTTTTTTTATTGTAAAAATACACCACATGTTAGTAGATTATTATCAGACTTTTACATTAATTTACAATTTAATTATTATATTTCTAACAACAATATTTACTACACCTGATTTTATGTTTTGTTAAGTAAAAAAAATATTTCTTGCACCGACGAAAGTTCTCTAATCTTAGAGAATGGTTACAGCTTATGTTTTTCTATAGATTTTACTGAAAATTCTTGAAAATTAAAAAATATTCTGATTTACATTTCTTTAATATATTAAAAAGAAGATTACTTAAATTAAAAGAGAAATTAATTTACTTTTTTACGATTACCAGTTATTCAATCAATTTTTCGAATTCAGATTCAAAAAGCAAGTCCAAAAAACTATCTCACTCATTATTAATTGAAATAAATTTAAAAAAATAAATAAATTCATCTGATGAAACTCACCCCCTCTTCTTCGTAGACTTCTCCACAATAAAACTGCACACTTTACTGCAGAAGCTGTAAAACTAGATTTAAATAATTGTTTTAAACAGTGTATTTGGCGGGAAAATTAAAAAAATTAAATTTCACGAAATTTGTTGTATTGAGGAAAAAGGGAAACTAGGTATGGAGTTGCAGGTGTAAAATCTGGTAGAGCAATGATCCAAGAGGCTGCGTATGCCCCTTTATAAGACAACCCCCCACGCCAACAACCCCCAACGCATATAATCTGCTCATCCCCGCGCAAAAGATGCTACCAAGGATGCCTGATTTTCAGTATATGCTTTTTTCAGTATATGTTTTTGTCGTTATTTCGTCAGAAAATAATCCATAACTAACGGTTGCACTCAATAGACTTTAAGCATAATAATACCTGTAATTAATTTCCAATTAACATTAGGGACCATTGTCGCTACCACTGTCAACTATTGTTAATTCTATATCAATTTACTACCATCACAAATTTGTAATAATATTATTGGCACGTTAATAATTCGAAAGTTCTGATAGTGAGGATGTAGCTTTTGTATTGGAGACCTTCAAGCAAATTTGCAAACTTCTTCTTCCTATGGATCCTATTTTTAGAACATAGGTCAAGTGAAATTATTTCTAAAGGATCATAACAAATTAAAATATTGAATAGCTACTAAATCTACTGAATTCGTCTGAAATATCTGAAGTCACTTCAAGTCACTTGAATTCTCATGAAATCACTTGAAATCTTTTGAGGTAATTGAATTCTTTTGAAATATTTGAAAACACTTCTTAAAATTATTTGTAATCACTTAAAATTATTTTAAATCCCTTGCAAACCCTTGAAAATCTGTAAAATCATTTAATATAATTTAAAATTCTTTAAAATTCCTTTAAAATCCATGAATTGTTTAAAATCACTTAAAATTATTTTACGTCTTTTAAATTTTAAAATTCCAGAAGAAAACGTAAAAATCACTTAAAATCCGTTGAAATTATTTGAGATGCCTTAGAATTTTTTAGAATCATTTATAATTCTTTAAATTAAAGTTACTTGAAACATTTGAAAGTCCCTTGAAAATCTGTAAAATCACTTAAAATTCTTTGAATCTCCTTAAAATCGACTAAAATTATTTTAAGTCTTTTAAAATTCTACAATTAGATACGAATTCTTAAAATTATTTGTAATCACTTAAAATTATTTAAATTCCCTTGAAATTCCTTGAAAATCTATAAAGAATCATTATATATACTTCAATAATCCTTTTTTCTAAAGATAGTTATATAAAAAATGATTTTTCAATTTAGAATATCGGCTTTAGAATATTTTACCAACAAACATATTTCAGATGGAAATTGTAGATTTAAAAAAATGCATTCTTTAGTATTTTATTATATGTATAATTCATTTGCGGCAATAGTGTACAAATTTTTACGTGACACTGCACTTTTTAAAAAATATTTTACCTGTAAATATTTACCAGTATAGGTAAAAATTCCAGGGTCTTTGATAAAAATTGCTATATAAAAAACTATTTAATATTTTTCTTTAAAAATTTATTTAGGACATATTCAAAGCTTAATTCAAAAGTCCATGCAGTTTATTTAGCCAAAATTTAAATTTAAGTACACTAAAAAAAAATGAAAAAGTTGTTATTCCAATCTTGTAGGGCTTGACTTTTTTTCATATCATACGCTATTTGGCTTCAAATTTTAATTTTCTTCATTTTCTTTATGAATTTTTAAAATGTTATAAGTTTGACAATTTTTTTTATCGAAAAAAGTCATAAGGATAAATTGTTAAACTTTATACCTAAGGCCAATCCAATCGGTAAATTCTTTCGAAAATTATCGTGCTCACAAACTAAAAAAAAAGCCAGGGTTGTCGAACACCCACGGTGGCAAGTAAAGGTTAAGGGCATGTAGTAATTACCGTAAGAGCAAATTTAGTTGCTCCAACTTAACGTTCGCAATAATAAATATTTTTAAATTTAACTAATTAATTAAATTAATTTTTAATCTTAATTTTTTTTATATATTTTTTTTTGAATAAATATTTTTTTAAGACTAGGTCCTTATCTCTATTTCATACAGACGGAGGTGAATAATGGTCCAGTTTAGTAAAAAATATTTATTATTGTGAAATTAAAGTTGAGAAAACTAAATTTGCTCTTATGGCAAGTAACATACGTCCTTAAGTTAAATTTTTTTCTTTTTTTGTATTATTTCCAGTATCGACGGATATTGAAGAACTTTAATGAACATTTAGGTGCTTTCTCGCAAAGTGGTGCAGTATCATCAATAAATTCGATCATATAGGTGGAACAATAATCATAATGTGGTGCAAAGAAAGCAGGGAACTAGTTTCATTAACAGAATTGCACGTTCTTCACTTTGATTTTAATCGATTCTTGGAAGATAAGGATAATGCATTCAAGCCACAGAGAAACTCCATCGAATCTCATTTCAATGAGAATTAATCTCAAGTTATAGCTTGAGCAGCTGTATTCTCAAATTTTAATTCAATCTCACATTCAGAAAACTGTTTGAATCAAACATGTGTTTTCTATGGAATTAAACAAGTTCTTTTTAAAATTTGTTTGTATCAACCAATTATTTTTTTATCTCTTGTTACAACTTGAAGTCATTCTAAAGCCAATCTTTGAAACTATAATATATGCGAGATTTTCGACACATTTTTAGAGAGGAACTTCAAGAGGTTTTTAGGGATTTTAAGGGGATTTGACGATTTTTAAGTGATTTTTACGAAATTCGAAAGATTTTTTTAGGATTTTAAAAATATCTCGAGGAATTTTAAGGGATTTCGACGAATTTAAGCAATTTAATAATAATATTAAGTGATTTCAAGAGATTTTTCTTATCTTTAAAGATCTTTTGAAATTTAAAAGGATTTAATGGAATTTGATGAGATTTCTAATACTTTTAACAGATTTTTAAGGACCTAAAGGGATTTTAAATGCTTTTAAATGATTTTTTAATACCGTAAAATTTCAAGAATTTTCTGGAAATTTTAAGAGATTTTAAAGTTTGTCAGGGAATATTATGGAGGGATTTCAAAAGATTTTTACGATTTTTAGAAGAGTTAGCAAAATTTAGAAAGATTTCAAATGCTGTAAATTTTTTAAGGGCTTTCAAGAAATTAAAAAATTTTTAAACGATATTGCGGAATTTTTATGAATTTAATGTAATTTTATGAGATTTATAATAATTTAAAAGGATTTCAAGAGATTTCTCTGAATTTTAAAAGATTTTGTAGAATTTTTAAGAATTTTATCGAATTTCAATAGGTTTCTAGGAATTTTTTTAGAGATTTTCATGAATTTTAGGGAACGAGAATTATTAGAAACAGAACTTTGAAATATTTAGTATTAAAAATTGAATGCTTTAAAGATTCAGTTTTTAACTTTAATTGTTTTTTATTATTATTTTTAACAGACTATTTTTAAATAACATGCATAGAATTTTCAAAAATAAAGCCTTTTTTATTCAAACTTAGTTTCTTCTACCCAATATTCTTTTGTGACGTTATTTCTATTTTAAGAAATAATTTTGCAGCGTTGTAAAGCTATATTATGTTAAAAAAATTCTAGCCCTTTGTATTGCGGAATTTTAATGATACTTCAGTAGATCTTCATTCTGAAGATCCTAGGTTGAAAATTGAATAAAGTCAATGAAACTATGAAGGGTCATTTTTCATGCTATGGTTTATAATAGAATTGGACATGTCGATCCTCATCAAAGGTCAGGTCAGGTTTTGTCAAGAACTGATGGTTTAGAAAATTTTCATAAAAACAGGCAAAATTTATCATAAAGAAATTTTATATAATATCTTCCTGATATTTTCAATATTCAATTTATAAGAAAAAAAAATTAAATCATTAATACAAGATATATCCAAAAAATTTACAGTTGCTAGTATTGATTTGAATAAAAGCAAAATCATTTTGAAATTATTACTGAAAAATCTTTTTAATATTTATTCTACAAGTCACAAATAAATTTTAATTTACTCCGAAGTATTTTTATTTTTTGTAAACTTCAAATTTCTGTTGGATCAAAAATGAATTAGTATTTCCCCTATAAAAGAAACAAATTCTAAAATTCAGTTCTTTTCTATTTTTTTTTTTTTATAAGTAAAATTTCTTGTCTTAAAAAGGCGGCTTAGATTACAAAATCTAATATTTAAAATTAAAAAAAAAAGCTTATAAAGAGTCGCAAAGAGAGCTTGAGTGACTAAATCAATTTTTTAAGTGAAGGGCATGTGATACTTTACCATAAGAGCAACTTAGTTAAACTAATTATACATTCATAGTAATAAATATTTTTAGCTATTAAGACTCAATAAATCTTCGTCTACATGATACGAAGGTTTATTGACTATTATTAGCTAAAAATATTTATCATTATGAATTTATAATTGGTTTAATTAATTTGCTCTTATGGTAAAGTATCACATGCCCTTAAAATAAAATATTTACTGGGTTTGCGTAAGTTCTTAACAACAATTGAAAAACTATCCCAGGTCACTTGCTCAATTCGAAATTTCAAACTTTCCCGCGCAAGTATGACGCCAATTCATCTAGTTTAATCTGAGAACTTTGTACACTCGAGTTTCCCAAATGTCAAGAAATTTTTGCCAGAGGTTCTCCCAAATGTCAAGAAATTCTTTATCCTCTATAGTCACATCAATTGCGCATGCGTATTGCGTATAATATAATATTTTTTAGCATTTTAAATTGCGCGCCAATAGCAACCAATAAGATGCCGAATGCAACGCGTGCGCAGAGGTTACAATTGGGATTTGAGAAAAACGGACTTGACATTTGAGAGAAACTTGACTTGACATTTGGGGGAACTTGAGATTTGGGAAGTTGACATTTGAGTGACTCGAGTGTATTGACGATTTTTCTAGAGGAAAAAGGGAAAAAGATCCCAGATGCTGGTAACCCTTCCTTGCTGCCTTCAGAGTTTAGTCGCAGTTGGTTGGTTTCAGCCGCAGGGTTCGGTACGTAAATTACTCAATGTAATTTACATAGTATTCTACATGTACACTCGACGTTCCCAATATTAACGAAATGAAAGTCGGAGGCGTTCCCAATATTAACCAAATTCCTTTTCTCAAATGTCACATCAATTGCGCATGCGTATTGCACATAAAATAATATTTTTTAGCATTTTAAACTGCGCACCAATAGAAACCAATCAGATGTCGGAGCGCAACGCATGCGGAGATATTTAGTTTCCTGGCTCTACCGCGTGTGCTGCAGATCATAGATTCTACAATATTTTATGTAAATTTATTGTAAGAAGTAATTATTATACTTATATTTTATAATTACATTGATTTAATTATCTTTTAACTATTTTAAATTGAAAATTTGAATATTTGAAAATTTGAAAATCGAAAATTCTCATATATTCTCCGGAAGGGAAATATTCTCGGAAATATTCTCGAGAATATTACCAAATTTTATATGACCGAGAATTTTGCATCTCTAGCGTCTTTAGCTGTTTTCTTATATGGGAGGATTATTATATACGCATGTAAAAGTTTCATAATTGTGCATATTTGTGAAGAAAGTGCTTTATTTATTAACGAATATTGTGTTAATTGTTAATTCAAATTAAATGCACAAATCCGTAAGCTAATTGAAAAGTTGCACTTCGTCAATGACGAGTGAGTGGAGTCATTTTAAGGTTAGGAAGGCTAGGAATTAAACTTTAATTATAAATAAATATAATTTTAATTCATCCGTTGAAAGAATTTTGGATTCTCATAATTGATTTCATATTTTTCTTACAAACTAAAAAATTAATACATTTCTTGCATTATAATTGTAGACTTTTAACTAATTGATAAAATCTATATAGTTTTATCATCCTTTTTATTATCACAGTATAGGGTTTTCCAAATGCACTGTATTGTAATATACACTATATTTAATTCATCAACTTATTTTCCACTAGAAAGCAGTAAAAAAATATCTAATCATAGTAATTGTTAGGTAAAGTGAAGAGATCATTGCTCAGAAGATTGCTCATTTTTCTCTTAATTATCCTAATTTAATAAATTAATTTTTTGTTTCAGTAAAATCATAAATATACGACATGGCACTAATGAGCGGTCCTCAGAAGAGGAAAGAAATCTACAAGTATGAGGCACCATGGCCCCTGTACAGTATGAACTGGTCAGTGCGTCCCGATAAGAGATTTCGACTTGCTCTTGGAAGTTTCGTGGAAGAATACAACAATAAAGTTCAAATTGTATCACTGGATGAAGAAACTGCTGAATTCAGTGCAAAGAGCACTTTTGATCATCCTTATCCTACCACGAAAATTATGTGGATTCCAGATAGTAAAGGTATATCATTGAAATATTTCCTTAGACTAAAATAGTAACGTTTTACAAATAAATCAGATCTGCAATTTACTTCAGTTTATCGATTTTATCTGTATGATCAATAACTAATATTCCAAGTTTCTAAATGCCTTCGTCCTTGTTATAATGTCAAATTTTGACTTTATTTAAAACTTAAGGGTGTAAAGTCCATGTTCTGTTTTAAAAATTCGATTTCTTCAGTTTACTTAACACATATTATATGTAGATATTTTTCGATCTATAGGTGTACTCTTTTTTTTTCTTTTTTTTTTTTTTTAATAGAATAGCGGGTGTAGAGCGAAAAATGTCTAATCTTTATATTTTTGACACAAAGCGAAGAATTTGAAATATAATCTTAAAATTCTTGGCTCTATACCGACAATTATATTTTAAGAAATGAGTAGAAAAAATATTTAATTACAATATCTGTTTAGTAAAATGAAGAAATCGAATTTTGAAGTCAGAACCTGAATCCAACTCAGATTAATTTAAAGTTCGGTAACAACAGTACTTCGTTCTTTTGAAGAAGACTACATTATAATACTGAAATATTGAGGAAAAAAAAAAGTTCCTACTTTGTTTACCTGACAAAGAAATAATAATTTTAATCAATGTTTTCTCTTCATCAGGATCTTATCCCGATCTACTGGCAACATCTGGCGATTACCTAAGAATTTGGCTCGCTGGGGAACCCGAAACAAGACTAGAATGTGTTTTGAACAATAACAAGAACTCCGATTTCTGCGCCCCTCTTACATCCTTTGACTGGAACGAGATAGATCCCAATATAATAGGAACATCGAGCATCGATACGACATGTACGATTTGGTCAATCGAAACTGGACAAGTGCTGGGACGAGTTACCGGATGCGTAAAAACGCAGCTGATCGCTCACGATAAGGAGGTCTACGATATTGCTTTCAGTCTTGCCGCTGGTGGTCGTGATATGTTTGCTTCTGTGGGAGCTGATGGATCTGTTAGAGTTTTCGATTTGCGTCATTTAGAGCACTCGACGATCATTTACGAAGACCAACATCGCACTCCACTGCTAAGGCTCGCCTGGAATAAACAAGACAGCAATTTCATTGCTACGGTTGCTATGGATGCTTGCGAAGTTATTATCTTAGATATTCGCGTTCCTTGCACTCCAGTTGCTAGGCTAAATAATCACAGGTGAATCATTTTATTTCAATTATTTATATTATCGACTATATAATTCTAATATTTGTTAAGGAGAAAGAGAAAATTGAATTTTAAGGTCAGAATTTGAACTTAACACCCTTAAGTTACTAAATCAATTATTTTACTATTTTTCAAATGAAAATTTAGATCCTAGAGACTCACAAAGTAATGGTTTGGGAAAATGAAAAATTGGTCATGAAAAAGTCAGAAAATTGAAAAAATAAAGTTTTGCGAAATCAATTTGAAGATATTTTTATTTAAACAGATTCACATAAAATATTTTATGCTAATAAGGATGTTTTTTTTTCCAAAGGGCCAGTGTGAACGGAATAGCTTGGGCGCCACACTCTTCGTGTCATATTTGCACAGCAGGAGACGATCATCAAGCACTAATCTGGGATATTCAACAAATGCCAAGAGCCATCGAGGATCCAATTTTGGCTTACACCGCGGCTGAAGGTGAAGTAAATCAAATTCAATGGGGAGCAACCCAACCAGACTGGATCGCCATTTGTTACAATAAAGCAGCCGAAATTTTGCGAGTATAATTTTCCGGAATTTTCTCACACTAAAATAGTTTTTTGTAATGCAAAGTCGAATTTATCATTAATTTCTTCAACAATATTACATTCATTATAGACGAGTAATCTGACTTACGTAAACATTAGTTTAAGCAGATTTTGCATTCTTGTATTCGTTTTTCTACGTGACGTTAGTGTTAGTCCGAGTAATCGCCACAAAAAAGAGTAGAAACCATTTGTAACTTCAACCAAGATTCAAGGATTCGTTTAATAATTCGAACTCGAACTTTAAGATCTTAAATTGAGAATGCGAGTTTCCTTCTTACGTAAGATTATATAATGTACATAGCTACATACTTAATTAAAAATAGGTGTGATCTTGTACACAGATTTTTTATAGTTGGAAACTAAAGTTGTTTGCGAAGTTTCACAATTTATAGCCTTGCGAACCTTAGAAAAAATGATGTACTTCGTTGTATCCAACGATAATCAAGAAAATTTGTTATATATTTTGACAATGTGCATATATTATGTTCTATAATTTGTCTGACATTCAATTCGAGTTAAGTTTCATTAATTCGAATAGTTTATCGTTCTTCTTTATTTACCACCAAGTGGTAACTACATTTTTTATCAAATTATGGAGGTATATTCGTGTACCTCCTTAAGAAAAAATTTGAAATTGTGTAAATTATTTGTGAAGTCATTTTTTGTGTATTGTCTTAAACTTAAGAATCATCCAAATATTGTATATATAAAACAAGATTCAGGGAATTTTTTTTCGAAATATTTCAACTCGATTCGACCCGACGTTGAAGACTATTGAAAATATTTGATGTAATATTAGAGAGTTGCAACAAATCGAATCTCAACTAATTGAGAACTTTTTTTCGAAATCATAGAAAACTTTAAATTTAAAGTAATTATCCCAAATTTAATTTCTTTGAAGATACTACTAATAGTAGTTAATAGGCATATAAATATTTTACAGGAAATGGCTGAAATTGACTCTGTTAAATAATTAACAATAATCGATATTATTATATTATATATAAATATGTTTAATCGTGTAATTAATTGTCGGTAGTTGAAATATGATTATTCAAATACATAATACAATTGTAACACCTTTAATGTATTTGAGTACAATACATTTTTATCTAGATCAAAATTTAGATTAGGAGAGAGTTGGGTAATACCAGCCACTTAAGCTTTTTTTAGTAATAACTTTTACAATATGAGTTCATATCTTCAAAATTACGCTTTGGGTCAATAGTGAAAGATAAAAATGTTGATTTACCATCGCAGAGAGTACAGTTTATTTAAAACTCACGAGTGGCCGTGGCTACCCGACTCTCCCCTACTTACCTCGAGTTTGAAATTAAATTAAAAAAAAAACATTACAAATATTTTTGAAATCGTTTCGATTCTATGTTTTCAGAATTATTACAAACAGGCAGAATTTTAATTTAAGAAATAAATTTAAACATTTTCACATTAAAAATTGTCATTTAACATTTTTTTTATTTATTTATCTTTTTATATTTATCTTTTGTTGAATAGAAATGTTTGAATAGAAATACATTTTAATTGTGCATTCTCGAAAAATCTCTACTATGCAATAAAATACTCAAAAAACCAGAAAAAACTTTTGATTATTTCTATAAATACTTCTTGATTAAAAAGGTTTTGGTTCCAAGCTTTAAGCACAAAATTCAATGTCTCCATTTTAATTAACGAATATTATAAGTGGATATTTTTCCGATACCCTTTAAAAGTTTCATTTGCAAAACATTTTTTCGCTTTATAGCGTCATTTCTATTTTGAAAAAAATAAATAAATCTACAGGGCGAAAAGAACTTTAATGAAAGAACCGGAAGAACGCATATGGTATGATCAAATTAAAAAAATTAATGAATAAATTCGAAAAGAAGCGTGAATTATATTGTCAAACAGTCTCATAATTTACATATATTCGATTATTAAAATGCAATATTTACAATAATGATGAGTTGGATATAAACTATCAGTCATACTTCGGGATATATATTTAACTAATATTGAAAATAGCGAATCCCACTCGCATTCGATTATTTAATGATCCTCTGATACAGAGTTAACTTTATTTTCAAAAAGGCATCCTCTTTTGCCTTTTTTTTCATATAACGAATAAATAATAGGAACGAAGAAAATACTGTATACTAAATTAAACGCCTTAACTTAAAAACGGCCATGCGAAGCTTACAGTGTATTTACTTATTTTTCAATACAAAAAATGTTAAACCATATGATTTTAAACGATTTTCGTTCCAAAATTTTGTGTAATAATATACATATATACGTAATTCAAATTCCATTACTTTATAGTCGGTTACGCATAAAAATTAGTTTCCATTTTAAAATTAAAAAATTTACGTATATATGTGAGTAATTATTGCTTCGTTCTAAAATTAAAATCTTGCAAATTAAACACATTACGTGCAATGAATATTAATTGTAAAAATTTTATAATAAGTAGATACCTGAACAAGAATAAATAATAATTATATATTATATATATAATATATATAATAATTATATTATATATATATATATATAATACTATTATTTGAGTAAATAATACTATATAATTCAAGCTGGCCACAAAATTCTAAAAACATTTCTGTTTGGTGAACACTTTTTCCGTTCACTAAAATGAACAATTAAATTTTTAAGATTGTTGGCTTTAAGTTCTCATCTTAAAATTCAATCTCTTCATTTTATTAGATATTATTATTCACTCTTATTGAAATTAATTTTTTTAATGGATCGAAGTATGCGTACATCAGAGTCGAAAAATGTCTATTTTGAATACTTTTCAGAAAAAATGAAAAAATCTTATTTTGAGATTAGAAGCTAAACCTAATATCCTTAAAGCTTTCAAAATTACAAAAACTTGTGACAATTAAATCAAATGCTGTCTTGAAAATTGAACAACCCATGAAAATGGAGGCCCTAAAAAGCGTATGTATTTTTACTTTTTATGTTTTGATGGAAATCCTTTCTGAGTATATAGTTTTATGCGGTGCGCTATAAGAAGGAAGTTTACTATTGGTATATTCATTGCCTAAATAGATTTATAACACACATAGCTTATTTGCTATATAATGTAAATGAAGAACGGTACAAGCCATCGTCAACATATTTCCAATTGCAATGGATGCATGGATTCGACGAAACGCACCATGGATTTTTAAATAGTGTGGACAATGTGTTAGAGCTCCAGGATTGTGACGACCAATCTCGTTTCCAACTCCTGCAGCGCGTTCCAATGAGTTTTTTTGAACTATTAATTGTAACAGTGGTGGTGTTAAGTAGAGGCGAATCACTAACTCCAAGAAAAAAGCACTAGACATGCCAAAAACCTGAAAAATAAATTAAAATGTTTATTTTCTCGTAAGTTAATTTTACAAAAGCATTTTCATTTTCATGCACGGTTGATGCAGATTAATAAAAGTTAAGTTATGAAATTATTTAAAAAAAGGACAAACCTGAATTGCTATTTCAGTATCCCATGTATGTACAGGATGATGTTTGACAAAGATGAGAAGGGTAGTTAAACTGAGACAAGTATTTATCGTAAAATATCTTGGGAATAAAACACGTTGCACTTCACTAAAGGCATGTCGTGGTAAGGCAAAGTACAGCGACAAGCCTGAAATACATAAATTCAAATAAATAAAAATTACATTTATATCCTATCAAAAAATGATCAAGGGAGAATTTTTAGATCTCTCGCATTATTTGGTTAAAAAGAAATTTGAATTTTTGATTTACTTCCAGAAAATTCAAAAAATTGTTATGCCAATCTTTTGTAAGATGTAGGGCGTTCAATTTTTTTTTACCGAAAAAAGTCATAAGGATCAATTTTTCCAATTTTTGTATACTATATAATGAATTAAATTTAAAAAAAGTGCTCAAAAATTTTCAAAATGCTCCAACTTTCGGAATTTTTATCCAAAATGATCTACAGTCGACAGATAAACACATTATGGCATTAATGTAAAAACATGTTTTTGGGGTCCAGGGGGTACCACAAAACGTGGACACATTTGACAAAAAATAGGGGAATGGGGGGTAAAATTTTACATAAATCTAATAGAGTACATTTCTCTGATGAGAGTGTAAAAGACATTTTTACCTGAGACAAAAGTCATCCATATTTGTGATCCAAAGTGAACGATGAATGATACAAGATAAATAAGAGATATAATTGTCGAGTGTGGTCGGCCAGCTACTTGATTTCGTTCACTGGTTGGAAAGAGTAATGATGCGACACACAAAACTGCAGCTATCATAATTACATGTGCTGGTTGTGTTGTGTAAAAAATTCTGCAAAAAATACCTCTTGTTATAATTGACGACACTACTATATAATAATTTCTTAGAAAAATAATGTACGTCTTATTAAGAACAAAAGAATAATTAAAATATAATTTAATTATAAATATATTCCGCACAGATAACAAAATGCGCATATTGCGCGCGATGCACAGACACATAAATATAAATTTCTGTTTATATTTATAAAAATAAAACTTCATTGCGTGAAAATTAATTTTAGTATTTTAAACGCATTTTAAATTCTTGCACTTTACTCGCATTTTAAATTTACCGTCACAGTAAAACAACTTTTTTTAACAAATTTTAAAATCGGTTCATTGCATATAAGACTTTTTTCTTATCTAAGAAAGCGTATATCAAATTTAAATTTCAGATAAATTCATTTTATATTAGATGAGAAAAGATTACAAGAATTAATCTCGTGTGTGTGTATAAATCATAGTTCATTGAATCCTCAAAAGGCATTTGATTAATCAAGGAATTTGCGATCGATGTATGCAATTAATCGGTCAGTGAAATTCTGGGTCATCTATGTATGCCTGCGAAAAAGTCTTTGTTTTTGAACAAGTTTGTTTGTTTGCGAATAAAATAAAAAAAACTCTCTTTTATATATAATAGACTTATACCTTAGAAAATAGGTTTGAATTAACACTAACAACAAAAGCATTTCCAGGATAAAGTCTAGAAAGAAAATAGCGAAAGAAAATTTAACAAGTATCAATTGCGGGTACAGTATTACATTTGCGTGTTCAGCAACAAAATCCGGTTCGCGGGTATATCTCTTTGAGACTTACAATAACTGACTGCAATAATTGCTGTAGAAATAACCACAAAACAAAGTATATTATCAATTTTTATTGTATTTTTCAGTTAATGAAATAACTGAAATCTGTTATTGCTAAATTCGTAATAGCAATAAAAGGTCTAAAATGTAGGACCAAAAATAAGATCCAAATATAAAAAACGTATACATTTTAGACCCTTAAAAATATTAATTTCTATATGTATAATCGTAACATTCGAACTCTCTTATTGTAATTCACTTCACACGTACTTAACAAGTATTGCAATTTAATTTCTTTTACTCTGCAGACTGATTTAATTTATTTTAAGAAAAAGTACGTTTATGTGCAAAGTGAAAAGATATCAAATGTCTTGTGTTGAGTAAAATGGGGGAATTAAATTTCAAAGTTAGAATTTAAATCCAACAACTTTAGATATTTTTGCCATAAAAATGCTCTTTTCAAACTTAGTGTCATTTTCCTATATGGTCTATTATAAGAATAGTTCTAACAAAATTTCCAAAACCTGTTAAAACAATAAGAGTTTTAGGGCTTCATCTTTTCCCTAGCTTATTTACTTTTTAAAAAATTTTAGTTATAATAAAGTAAGATTTGCTATTTGCAATAGTTAAACTGGTTAAACACTTTAAAGGTCTACTCTAAAAACGTATTCAAATATGAGACGTGATTAACGTCACGATGCTTAAAAAATCACTAGCCAAAAGCGTTTATAGCTGGCCCATTTTATGTCTCTCGTATACATCTATACAATGCTGGACTTAAGAGGCGGACATGAAAAATGATTGATGCTGTAGTTTCCTCTTTTTCTCTTTTTTTCTCAATATTTGTGTATATGTGTAACTGTGTATCTATATATGCGTATTATTTATGAAGGACTGGAATACAGACGGGAGAGGATATTATGAAAAAGGAATTCTAAGAATACTTCTGCCTAACTTATATGGCACAAGGTAGGCAAGGCACGTATGTACCTTTATACCAGACACATGACCTTCAAAATGTGAAAATTTCTATAGTAATAAATTAAAAAGAAAAGTTCCAAAAAATTTTAGAAAATATACTGAAACTTTATATTATATAACTTAAAATGTGAATATAATTAAGTTACAGTGTTATTTTTATAGCCTTATAAGACTATAAATAAAAATCATAAGGAGAAAGGACAAACAGGCCTTCGAAAAAAAATATTGTGAATGCTGTTATTATTAATTTGAAAAAAGATCCTAAAACTAGTAATATTTTAAATGATGTAAAATTGATAATTTATTATATAATTGATCTCTATTATAAGGTAATATTTTCACAAATAAACCATCTTTTTAAAAAAATGGAAAACTCTACTATAGCTAACACCAGTTGGAAATTGAATCTTGTACTGCTTTAATCCATATAAGAGCAACTTTCACTTAAGGTGCAGAAGCTCGGATCTGGTATAGAAATTTTCACTCAAAATATTTTGAAAAATTGTAGAACTTTTAATTCATTTTTTACTGAATAAATTAAATATTTTTAAAACACGTCAAGATTTTCTGATAAATAAATAACTTTATTCAACAAATACTTATAAAACGTCAGCACTCAGAATAAAAATTAAACTTTTATTTTAATAATTCTGAACACGCGTACATGTATTTTCCAAAAGAAATATTATATTTTCTAGGATTTTCCACTTTGTCATATATTATATTTAGCCTTTAAATAGTCCTTTCCTCTCTTTTGTAAAAAAGGGTTGTAAATTCCTACAATCTGAAAATTCTGTCACCAAGCACATTTTAAACCGACTCGAAAACCCCTCGGTCGCTTTGTCTATTTTTTTTGTATGTACTTTAGTTAGGACACTCTTTCACCCTTCACGCCTAAATGTATTAACCATAAGTCTATCGAAAATCTTAAAATTGTAATGACCAATAGCAACCACTTCATGTACACGTACGGACGAATCCTTCCGTTTTTCCGCACCATCGCACCGAAATGCGTAAACTTATTCTATGTATACTTCAATCATATCTTCAGATTTCTTTGAATCTTCGAACGTAAGACATCTTTCCATTTTTTATTCAAAACACCATATAAAACATACACTTGTTAAAATCACAAGTTTCATCCTCAATTACTCAAATTTATTTCAAAATATTCTTATATCGGATTAGTTTTCGGTGTAAGGTATACACAAATTCAAAGTAAGTAACACATGCCGGCCTTAAACTATAATTTTTTTTTATTCAAACAAAGTTTATTTGATTCAAACAAAATTATTTTGAATTATTTTAATTTAAAGAAACTGTTTGTTTAATTCAAAAAGTATGTTTTTGAATTAAAGAAATGTTTCTTTCACCGCGTATATCAATACTACAATTTCTTTGATTCAAAGAAAATTTTTTTAATTCAAAGAAACTATCTTCTGTGGGTAAGGGCAACATATGAATAAGCTTTACAATAAATTACAGACATATACCACTCAAACGGAGGTATAGGAAAAAGGGGTTTCGGAAATTTGCAAATATTTAGAAGTTAAGGTTTTTGGAAAAGGTGCTTTAAAAATGCGATTCGAAAAAAGTTACGGCGAAGCATTTTTGATTAACAAAACACTTCTAAAAATAAGACAATAAGAGGCTGCAAAAGATCTTCAAAAAAGGTTTTGGAAAAGATGTTTGAAAAATGGAATTGAAGAACGGAAATTGAAAAAGGAATTGAAAAAGTTGCTTCAATTTCAATATATTCATTGAATTTGCAATCAATGTCAATCATACATTGAGTCTCTTGCCTTCTAATATACATAATATGGGTTGCGTGCCATTCCGCACGTTCGCCAGATGGCTTGATAAGTGCCTATAT
>CAJFCO010000184.1:634405-648379 GCA_904066015.1 Synergus gifuensis
TATAATAAAATAATGAAAACTTAAGGCTGATGTAAAGAAAATAAACTTTTCTTTTGTGTTGACACGAATCAGGTGACCTAATATTAATAATATATTTGATTAATTAATTAATGCTTCCTCAATTTACAAATGCATAAGTGCTCATTGAATGAGCACAAAAGTTGATACATATGTACTTATACTTCGCACAGCTAGTTTTTATATAGTTACGCATGAAATTGAAAAGCCAGGCTTGATATCACTGCCACCCTCCTGTTTGAAACCACAAATATCCATCACCATCTTCTTCTATTTTCTTCATTGGCTTGTATGGTCCAACATTTAACTGTCATGCGAGCGCTGTGTATAAGAATTTCATGCTTGCATATTTCATGTAATTTTTACCACAATAAAATTATAATAATTATTATAATAATTAGTTGTGCTTGTGTTAGTTATATAAAACCCATGATTTAACTTTTAACAACGTCAGCAGATTAATAAGTGTTAGTGTCATCTATTATAATCTCATCACCAGGTCCTATAGATTTCGTGAATGTGAAGCAATGCTTTCCATTTTGACGTTTTTTAGAGCTTTTTTTTTGAATATGAGGAAACCGAGGAGGAAACTAAGTTTGCGCTTGAGTATTGATCAAATGGCCACATATAAACGTACAGAAACGGCAAAAAAGTTATATTAGCCTAGGATTATTTCGTTAGGAAACTTGGTGTTAATTTAAATTGCATATATTAATTGAGTAATCAATTTTTTACTTTATAAGACAGAGAGGCAAAGTAATGATATGAAAATAAGAAGAATGCTTACGTTTGCCAATTGCGGCTGCCAATAAAAACATGCTTCATGGCTGCATGAGGGGGACATGTATTGAAGGAATTTATGGTTGTAATTTTCTTAATATCATAGATTTTAATTAAAAATTTTTTTTAATGTTTTGCAAAGTAGAAGGTAAGGATATACGCTTTTACAATATTAAACTTGATTCCACAACATATAATTTGATAATTCACTAATACCTACATATGTACTTTTTCCTTTATTTGGCTTCCTCACAGAGGAAGCTTTGTATAGTGGTTACAAAATTCAGTTTTCAAAAAAAGGTTTTTTTGAACATATTTCAAGGGGAATATATCTAATATGATTTCCTGAAAAATTGTTCATTGAGAAATAAGAAAGTTATAATTAATTGTATTTTTCAAAACTGAATTTTTCAACTAAGAATTTCTCTTTAATTAATTAATACCTAATAAATATTATATTAATAATATTAATGTTATGTGTTATGTGCAGTAGAAGAATGCTTATATACTTATATCTGCCAAATGCGGAGGGTTTGGCTGCCAACAAAAACATGCTTCATGGCTGCATGACAGGGCATGTATTGAAGGGATTTATGGTTGCAATTTTCTTGATATATTTATATATATATATATATATATATATATATAGATTTTAATTAAAATTTTTTATTATGATTTGCAAAGTAGAAGGTAAGAGGATATACGCTTTTAAAATATTAAACTTGATTCCTTGACATAATTCACTATGTTTTTTTATTCTTATGTGTACGTTATTCAAAAACACATATACGCATAAGTACTTTCTCACGATTCCGTTGCACAATCTTTTTTTTTCGACTTAAAATATGTTTAAATTTGAAAGAACAGATATTAAATAACTTATACATGAGAATAAACCAAAGTAGATGCCAATTCTACCGTCAAAATTAATTTCCCCAAATTTATACTCGCAACAATTATTACAATTAAACATGTATATTTTTTTTAAATAGAAATTTTCCTATAGAGCGAAAAAATGTTTAATTATTTTTAATATTTTTGTGCTTCGAAAAGTGTTAAAATTGCAGAGTTTTTCACTCTATAAAGGTTTTTAAGCAGAGTAATCTACTATTGGGACTGGCACGTGCTTTTCGAATTGAATAATAGTTATGATGATAAAATAAATATTCCATAAATTTACACAAGTGACGCACAACTCACGATTTGCGTACGTTACACCCGTGATGTTGAAATCTCGCTCGAATTCAAAAATAGATCAGAGAGATGAGATCTCGACACTGCGTTCAGGAAAAGAAAAAAAAATCATGAGTGATGAATGGAATATATGCAGATTGGATTATTTACTGAGTAAAGAAAAATTTGAATAACCAATTATTTTTTCAGATGCCTCCAAGTTATCATCAACTTTTAGCAAAAAATAATATATATATATATATGAATATAATTTCTATTATTCAAATTCCATAAAAGTAGCAAAATAGCAGTTACTTTTTGCATTTTTATAATCATATGTGTGAATCCACAGTTATAGATACATGGAATTCTGGAGATCAGTAGCACGTCTGACGTTTATAGTATTTATGACGTATTATTGCGAGTATTATTATGACACAACTTTTATAGTCTCAACCGCTTTTCAGTCTTAAAATAAAAATCTTTAGGTATTTCTTCTAGACCTAGTAAATTGAAGATTTTAGATCCTAAAAGATTTCAACCATTTTCTAAGGATTTCATATTCACCGAATTTCAAGGTTTTTATATGGCTTTTAAAAGATTTAAAAATTTACACTGATATCAAAGGATTTGCAAGATTTTTCGGTATTGTAAAGAAATTTAAAAGATTCCAAATGATTCCAGAAAATTTTAACGGATTCTAAGGCACTACTAAAAATTTCAAAGAATTATTATTATTATTATTGTTGATATTAATATGTCATCTATAATCAAACAACAAAAATGACCTATAGATTTAGTAAAAAATATATATTATGGCGAACGTAAAGTTGAGGAAAAATTGCTCTATATTATATATGGTAAAGTTTTAAGTGCAATTGAGTTACCTATACTTTTCTGTCTGCTGAAAATGCGAATAACAGCTAGAAACCTTCCTGCAGAAAGTAGCAAAAAAAGCAGTGCACTTTGCCAAAATATCTTCATTTATTTCTGGCATGAAGAGATCACGATTTATTTTTTGTTGCCGATCAAATTCGACTTTCCTTTCTTTAATAATCATCTCGTCATGTAATTTCATATATTTTTCCTTCGCCTTGGTTAATTTATCCTGATGTCTTTTCGGCATTTTTTCATCCTGAACATTTTGTACTATCGAATCTGTTGGCATCAGTTCCACCTCATTTCCTGTCAATGTGCGAACGCACATGGTTTAATTCGACTTTTTATAACACTCGGAAAAAAAAACTATGATCCAATAAATATAAAACGGGTCCTTTTCTAATTTTCTGTGGTTTACGCACTTAATTACTTTTTACACTCGAATAAATAAAATACATTTGGAATTTCGAAAGCAGAAATTTCGAATTTTCCGACACAAATAAAAAAAAGTTCTTCACTGTCACCTGTATTCGCAGAATATGTACTGCAGAATGAGTCTCGATCAGTCGGTGAACTGCTTTTATACAAATGCCTTCAGGCCTGTACTTTCGAGGGGCGGCTGTTTAGTTCGAAGGGTCCACTTCATTTATTTTTATTTAACAACTATAAATGGCTTACTTTGTTAGCTACAAAAAATTAAAGATGCCGGTAAAATTTTTTGTTAAAGTGTGTAGGCCTTAAAGACGATAATTTTCAATAAACCTTATGGATTCAAGGCCGCACCTCTTTTTTAACTCCCTCCCCCCTCCCAGTTTTAAAAGTTTTTTTAGTATACAAAATAGTTCTGTAATTATTGTGAAATAGTATTATATATGTAGGTAATTCTTATTCAAAAGATTTATGTGACTGATGTAAAAAAAACAGTTTTATAACTATCCCGAAGAGATTTTTTTTGTATAAATTAAATAATTAATAATAATAATAATAATATTATTTTTATTACTAATTTCTTTAGGACACCAAAGTTTTAAAAAGATTTCGAATTATGATAATTTAACCCTTTCTATAATTCATAATTGTAAATGCAGAAATCTTCATCCTCTATATATATTAAATTATATTAGTTCTGAGAATTGTCTATACAAACAAATTAAAAATTTAAACTGATTGAGCATAAAATACTGATCAGAGAATATTTATCTGTATAGATATCAAAGAAAAAAATTCAACAATATCTGAGAAGCATGAGACATATAAACCGCACTCACATATATAATAAAGTTATAATTTTTATCAGTGTATAATTGCAAGGTGTTGCACAATCTGAGGCAACGGAATCGACCTATTTATCAGCAATTAAATTTGATATATGTAATTTGATTGTACATGTCAAAAACTACTACATATCAAAGTTATTTGAAGATTCTGCAGTCATTCAGCAATCTTACAACACCCTTTCAGCAAACTTATAATATCCTTGCCGTGCAAGATTCAAGCAACCATGCAGCAATTATGCAAAAAAGTTGTTCCAAAATTGTTGCAGGCTTAAAATGTCCTTATTGCAAAAAGCTTGCTGACAAATTAGATTATTAGATAATTTCGCTTTTGATTAATTATCGTCGCTCGTTTAGTGTCGAAATACATATGATTATTTGATTAAATTACAGCATATTTTGTTATTCTTATTCTTGAAGCGCCCTTTATTAAGTGTTCAACTCGGCTTGTGATGATTTGCATGAAATTACAATGGATGTTATATGTATAAAGGTCTTGTCAGAAGTCATCACGTACGCGTCCCTGAAATCTGTTGGAAAACCTCTCATTATTACATCGTCTGAAAATCCGATGAGCAAATGTATTTCCCTGAATCAAAGATCTACTTTCGCCGCAGCGAATTTATATTCAAAGATAAAAACATTAACGAAAATATGATGATGTTTGGAATCTCATTTGATTCTAATTTCACTTTTTATTGCTTGATCTATAACACTTGAACCATTTTGTTTCTTTTTTAAAATTAATTTTTGGAATAATAATAATACTAATAATTGTAATACTTTTTCCTTTGAGGGGTAACGGATAAATATACAGAGGTCCATGGCCCCTATCATGATTATATCACATACTTGTTCATGTAAGGGGAACCCGCAACCGCAGGGAGGACGCTGCCATTCCGGCTGATAAATGACCACCCTAAAAGCGCATTCCCCGTTCTTCAGAAACTACTTTTTGTTTCTCAAATATTCATGTGTATAACCAAAGGGTATTTTTAAGACGAAACTCAGAATACATAATTATATAAGCATTAAATGAAATCAGATAATTCATTTACATAAACAAATGCATGAATTATATCCCTACACTGAGAAAAAAATATTCGAAAGCCAAATAAACGTATATTTGTTATAGAGCCAACTAAAAAATATCTTTGAATTAAATAAAATTTCTTTGAATCAAATAAATTTTATTTAATTCAAAGATATTTTTTAGTTGGCTCTATAACAAATATACTTTTATTTGATTCAAACAAACTTTTTTTCTGGGTGATACTGAAAATTCCTACATGGGGACCCTTTTAGGAACCCACATGGGTTATTCCTTTACAAATTCGTATGAGAAAATTGTGACACGAAATGACATAGGAACCTATGTGGGAACCTATATGCTGAGAACCTATGTAGGAATCCATATGGGCTCCTAGTATTTTCTTTTGAATTTACTTATTTCATATTCTCTTGGCAAATTCCTATGACAAAAGTTCCTATGAAAATTTCCTATCTGAAATCCTACAAGAAAATCTTGGATAGATTCTTACTTCAAATCCCATATGAGAACCCTTTTGAAAATCCTCTTGGGATCCCTGTCTTAAATTTTCTCATTCAACTTTTCCAATACTATTATAATATTATTATTATTATTATTATTATATTATTAATATAAGAAAATTAAAACAATTACAGTCGACTCCCGTAAATTGAACATTCGCCACATTGAACAGTTCATATTTTGATACACCCCCCACCACGGGTCTCTTTCAAATTTTGAAAACTTCGTCTTTTCGTTTTGGAAGCGCGCGCACCAGTTATCAATGCTGTACCTACTTCACGTATATTTTCAATTGAATGTCAAAATACATAAATTTCGAGTATACGTTACTGCAATACTCTCTTGCCATGCGCAAGAGGCATGGTTTATGAAGTGTTCAATTTTTGAGTTTTTCGATCCAAGCTAATGTTTATAATATACGGGAGTCGACTGTATTTAGCTCTATAAATTTGCTCATACGGTAATTACCACCATGGGCGGATCCAGGGGGGGCATGGCTTCTTGGCCCCCACCAAAAGCCCAGATTTGTAAATACAAAAACTTGGTTCCTATTTAAAAATTTGTTAATAATGTTTATGTAATTAATAAATAAAGTATTTAAATAATTTATAATAAAATAAAATAATTTTTTAATTATTATCATCCCTTGAGAGTGGAGGAGGAAGGGTAATTATTTCGTGCCCCCCCAAAGCCCTTGTCTGGATCCGCCCCTGATTACCACATCCCCTTAATTTACAGGAATTAAACAGCTCACAAAGTGTATGTTAATATCATAAATCATGTAATCCGGTTTAATTCTATCTTTCGGCCTTTTAACTTAATTGTATAATTAATTGTAAGTTAAATTAGTTAAATTCAATTAATTAAGTGAAAATTATAGTAAAACTTACTTTATACAATATGTAGACTTACATATATGTTTATTCTCACTCATATTTCATGCCTCTCATGCGTGGGCACGGTTTATACGTTGTTCATTAATATTTCTACAGTTTTATCTACTTCTATGATGCTGAAACACTCAAAGGCAAAAATCAGGATAAGAAGGAGAAAAAAATTTATGTGAAGAATTTTTGTGGATTTTTCCCAAGAAAGTCCTTGAAAAATAAAGAGGCCGCATCGTAATGACAAAAAAATAATTGTTTGCAATTCCTCGAGTACAAAAGTCAGTTCGTTAATACTTTTTTGCTCATTTTAATCCTCTAACGAGTCAATTGGAAAGATGATTTATGGCTACATTTAGATAGAAAACGATAATAAATTATTCATATTCTAAAGAAAGTGCTACAGGTGGTAAAACAAGGAATGTTAATACACAATCCTATATAAGAAATATAGGTATAAGTATAACAAGTGAGAATCACTCGGAGATTTTATAATAGGTAATAATGATGATAATCAAATCTAATCTAATAGAACTAGTTTAGATTTGAATTATTATTATAGCATAAAAGTACAATTACAAGATCTATTTGTTGAATTAATATAAAATCTGTATGTATATTCCTATATGTATAATTACAAACAGCAACTTTCATTCTTAATTCTCTCGTACGAAAACATTAAATTGGTTCAATATCGATATTGCATCTCCACGTTAATGAAATATATTTTTTAATTCAATTAAACTTTATGAATTCTTAACAGGTATAAAAACGAAATGGAATACTTTGAGAAGAATCGATCAAACTTTTGCCATGTAATCGGAAAATACTTACTGTCCGGTAGATTTATTTTCGAGTTTATACATGGTGCATTACATGAAATCACATTAATTGCAAACTACGATAAATTCGGGAATAATATTGAAAAAATAATGTATAGAAATAAACTATAAATAATGACCACAAATGTATAGTTCTCAGCGACCCCTATAAGTTACAAAAGTTCGATCACCACCCTTTAGCTCTGATCCATTATGTTCGATTCGATCAAGTTGCTGCCTGAGCAATCTTTTTGAATCATATCGAATAGAGGTTGCAGTTCGGCGGTCGTCTTAATTTGAGTAACGAATTCGGTTAAAGCCGGATTTTTGTCTGAAACGAAAAAAAAATATGATTGTTAAAGAAAACTCGGCTCTCTTATCATTATTTTTATTGCTCAAATTTTAACCACCTTGTGTCTACTAAAGTATTAAAAGATAAACAAATTTTTTTACTTACCGGCATCAGGAATTGTGAGTAACGCAACTACAGCACGCAATGCAGAACGTTTGAGTTCGTCTTGCTTTTCGTATTCTTGCTTCACAGAGTTCGCTTTTACTTTCAAAGTGCAAGTACTCTTCAGAGGTTCTACGAGTCTTTCTAACCCTATAGAAGAAGAAGAAGAAGAAGAAGAAGAAGAAGATAATTAATTTTCTGAAAACTTAAGGTGATTTAGATAATCTAATTCTGCCAATAATAATCTAATAGTAGGTATGAAAAAGATTAATCAATTTTAAGAAATATTCCTTACTTTGTAAAACGGCTGTGGGGCAAAGTTGGGCGAGACGTGCCGTCATGAGGTAAGTCAACATTTTGATATCGTAATGGTCTCTCAAACCGTTTTCCACATGATTTAAGAAATCAAAAACATCGAGTCGATCGAGGCAAGAATCTAATAACGTGTACATGCACTCAAATGCCGCCTTTCTCAAATCTAAACCGTCATCCACAGTGTGTTTGAAAGGTCCCATTTCAACCTCTCTAATCAACTCTTTCTGCAAATAAATTAAACAAATTATGTAACTTAAAAGAAAGTTGAAATAATAAAAAAGGAGTTTGTTGGATACTTCCCCTTCCTTCAAGTCTATTAAAAATCTATTAACTTCTCTAGCGTCATCAACATAAAGGAAGTTAGCTTTATATGTAGATTTTAAAGATTTGGTTTCAAATTTTACCCGGCTTCGATTGCTTTGACCTTCTTTCATCGCTTTATACTATACCCAAAACATATTACATAATGGTTTTACTAAGATTTGCAAGCCAGCAGGAAAATGTATTTAATTTTTAAAGAATCTAAAGTAAAAAAAAAAAAATGTAAAAAAATAATTGAAGTGGTTTCAAAGTATTATTAACATAATTTAATTTCTATTTTCACTGACAGCAACTCGTATTTCTCTGAGAAATTTTTTTTCCCCGACATTTCACTGCGACTTCCCTTACATGTGGTCACCACCTTGAAGATTCCATCCTCCCCAGCTGCCTTGAACTAGTCGATGTGTTTAGTGATCCATTAATTTTTTTAATGCGTAATCCGCAATACGTAAATCCGGTTAAGCAATTCTTCAATCATTTCCGTTGACTTTATGAGCGGCACTGTTGGAGGAGTTCAGTCTATTAACCATCTCCTTCGTAAAGTCATCAAGCTCAGAACCAGGAAAATGTATCTGTATGATAACGATAGCAAACTTCTAAATCTCCAACAGAACATTCTGCAGGTCACACTGTACCTGAGCGCCTGCACTCGGAAGCGCGCTACGAACTTGATCTGTGTAAGAGGCATTCACAAGGCACTATTGCACTCTCAATAAGGAACGTCCATGACCTCACAACTACCTCACATATCTTTTACCTGAAATGTCCATGAAGGATTTTCCGAGAACTCGTGCTAGATAAGACGGCATGAGACCAAAGAGTCCATGTGACACTTTATTCTCAACACATCTCTGAAGGGCCACTTTATTATCAGTATAGGACCCAAAAATCACTATAATTATAAGTTGAGAGTGTACAGTTCTACGAGTTAATACCAGTTCTACCAGTGAATTAGCAGTCTTGCAAGTGAATACCAATTCTATCAGTGACTATCAGTCTCAGGAGTCAAGTGTGATTCAAGAAGTACAAGCTCTACGAAGTCCAATTGAGGCTAACAAGGACAGAAACCCAAGAAGGATAAACTATTTTAAAAAGAATCCAAGGAATATAATCCATCGGTAAACTCTAATCAAGCCTATTCATCAACTGAAACTCAGACTCACTTAACTCGTTGTAAGGGTAATTTAAATTTGCTTACATGGTAATTACCACATACCCTTAAATATTCTAGTTTCTTTCTTCAAGGCCTGAAGTCTATTGTTCCATTAAGGAACATTCCTGTCTAGTTTTCCAATCTATTTAATCCTATCTGGTGTAAAAGATAATAACATTATGAAGTACAAATTAAAAATTACATACCTTAATCTTTGTCTCGGCGTAAAGTTTTGGTAAAACTGAGTCGAGAAGGTCACGCACGAGCATTGGTTTGTTGTGAGCTGCCGAATTAAATGCCACCAAAGCTACTCTTCTAACATTGAGATCTGGATCCTCTAGGGAAGCTAAAAAGCTACCCATACACATCTTTAACATTGGGTCAATCAGCTGGGGCTGCAAAAAAATTTTAATTATCAATTATTAAAAAATATTCATTAGTTGTGAAAAAAAAAGAAAACTAAAAGAAAAGAAACTAAATTTTCTCCTACGGTAAATAACATATGCCTTTAACCTTTAAGATATACGCTATAAAAAAGTTATGTAAGATACACACGTGAGTGATTTATACTCAGGCATACATACTTTGAAATCTCGGGATAAAATTGATGAGGTTTAATCTTTTTTTTCTTTTTATAATCAATAGGAAATTTTCTAGGACCACTCGTTCCGAAATGGTATGCATTCAAATAAAACACCTGGATGATTTTTACCCAGTGTGTATCTTATGGGTTATCTTATAACGTAAATATTTATTTTATTTTACCTGGTCAGAGATTGTGAATTTAACAGCAGTAACGACTGTGGTTCGCATTAATGCTGAGGGCGATTTCAAGGATTCCTGTAATTTCGGCAAAAGTGTGGCAGGATCGATTAAAGTTAATTTTCCAAGGCATTCCGCTACAACATTTCGAGTGCCCTCTTCTGTACATTCACAATGCCTGTACAATAACATCCAAATCGAAGGCACGAAGTTCTGTAAATGCGAAACCCCCGACGGACTAGCCGATTGGCAGGTAATTATCTGAAATAAATTAAAATAAAAAATAATAAATAAATAATCAATCCCTTTATGTTTTCAAATTTAAAGGGTACAATTTTTTTTTAACTATTCAACCTATAATACTTTAAAGTGTAATGTTCTAAAAAATGCGGAATTACCACTTACCTCTTTTAAAGAATGAAGCAGTAGATATTGTCGCTTTGGTTGTGCCTCGATCTCCTTGAGAATGAAAGGAAGATATTCAGGGAGGTTTCCAACCGCAATATTTCCAAGGGTATAGCTAGCAGCTTGCTTAACTTCTTCCGAATGTGCCGAGAATGAGTTCAAAATAATAAGTTTCAACGAGTTGATATTGCTCAAATCTCTGAAAAAACACTTTTAAATATTTTTAAAAATTCACAAAAATGATTTGCGATTATAACAAGCGAAATCAAATCAAAAACTTACACGTGTCTACCAATTTCTCCAATGACAAGTAGAGCAAAGATGTGTCTAGCGTCGCTCTGTGGATTTTGAACATCTTTCAAAAATTGTTCTACAACGCTGAGTGCTTCTTGTTGCCACATGATTGTTAGAGCCGCAGCGCATTTTGCCAAAGAGTGATAAGCTTGTTTGTGAAGCTGTGGTATATTTACTGGAGCCACCATCATCGATAGAAGTTCTCTATAACCGAGTCCTGGAATGCCAGCCTGGACTAAAGCTTGGAAGAACTCCAACATAGAGTTTAATGCCGCACCTGTTTGTGTTTCATTACTTTATGGTTAGAATAATCAAAATAGTATTATATAATTCTTAGTAGTTCGAACGAAAGTTTCGGATAAGTATTCTAATGAACCATCGATAGAAGGAATCCTGTAAAATTACTTTAAATCCCATAATACTACTTAAAATCTTTTGAAATTTTTGTAATCCAGTACAATTCCTTCCAATCCTTTAAATTCCTTGATTTAGATTGAAAACTTGCTTGGAGACAGATTTAGGATGAGATTGGATTAATTTGGATAGGTTTTCTAATTACCTATTCGACACTTTCTCCAAGGTTATTATTATTATTCCTATTAATAAATTTATCATTACTAATATTACCTTGCAAAAGTGGGGATTTGACCAACACTAGAATTTCTGGTAAAATATTGTCTGAGACCTTAGTCAAGGCAATCGGATGTAATTTTGCGATTGTCGTAAGCAGAGTAAGCGTCAATTGTGCAATATGCAGATCAGTCTCATTTAATAATGCTGGTAACTCAGCTGTAACCTGAAATTAAGCCATTTTATTAATTTTATTGAAATATAATAATACAATAATAGTGAAAATAATGAAAACAATTTAGTAAATAATTTTCTTACTTTTTCTAGAAGGTCGGGATTTAATGCAGAACTATAATTTTGCACTAAAGTGTCCAGCAAAGCCAGGGAGCACAGTTTCAAAGCCCGTTGGTTCTTTCTCAAAAACGATCCCAACACGGGAATTGCATCTCCCTGCAAGATAAAAAATAAGTTACTATTATGTATTGCAAAAAGTAGCATTTTCTGATCGATTTTCGCAATAAAAATGAAATTTTTTAAAAAATTTTATCAGTCTCCATTCAGGATGTTACATGAAAATCAAAAAAACCGAAAATAGTGAATATTGCTCAGCTGCAACTGTGGTCTTTAAAAGGTTAAGATTTCTAAACATTTATAGAGACTTAATAAGAGATTTCAGTAAGTTTAAAAATATTTTAAAACATTTTTGAGTCAGTGAATAGATTCTATGAAATTTCTAACGATTTTCAGAGATTCAAATTAAACTTCATATTCTTTAGGGGAATTTTAAGGAGTTCCAAATTAAAAAAAAAAAAATAATTGACACTTGGAATAAATGTAGGAAAAATAAAAGAAAGAACTCTTACCATGATGGGTTTGAGGTCAACTCTTAAAGGTGATGCAGCAATGCAAGTGAGCGCCTTGACAGTTGTAAGTCGAGTGATTTCATTTCTGAGTCTGTCGAGGAAGATGGGAAGACACACAGCCAGTTCATCATGTAAAGTATCACCGAGATGTGCCAAAATCTGGCCCATGCATGCGATCGCTCGCTCCTTTACTTCCTGATCTATATCCGCTGTTCTTAATCTCATCAGCGTGGATCGGTAGATATCAGTCGAGAGGGAAATGAAATCGAAATTGTATGGTTTATCTGTAACACAAAAGAAAATAAAAATGTATTAAAATAAAGAATTACTGAACTTTAGATGAAAATGAAGACATGGATTTTAAAAATCAATCTTACCATGAGGTCTGATAACTTGTACCAATTCTTGCAAAACTAGAAGAGCTTCGGCAGTGATTTTATAGAAAGGATCTCCAACTGCTGCGATAATCGGTGGAGCTAAAACTGACATGTGAGCATGGAAAGCTTCTGGATGATGTGTAACCAATAGAGTGTGAACGAAAGCCAACGTGTCGATTTTCATGTTTGAGGAGGAGTTTTTCTCCCCAAGAGAGTATTGAATACCCGGAATTAATGTAGGGATGTGATTTGTCAAAGCGCCAGGCAAGACCAAAACCAACTCTTTAAGAAGCAATAAGCAATCTTGTCTCGTTTTAATGCTTTTCTCCTTCATTTGTCGATGTACTGCCTTTACGATGAGGGGAACTTGCTGTTGAAGTAAATTGACTGGACCTTCCTCATCTTCCATCGAATCGGGATCGAGAGAAACGCCAGTAGCTGGTTTAGTTTGTCTTAAAAGAGTAATATACGCATGGAAAATATCAGACTTCACGTTCTCTTCTCTCTCTAAAATTGGAAGATAAAAAGGGTTATTAATTAATTTTCATCAGTGTGGACATTAAAATTCATGAAAAAAAAATTCCCAGTTTTTGATAAAATTTATAAGAATGTAGAAGTAAGATTAAAATTATTTATACCTTTAAATCTAGCGATAAGAGACGGCGAAATGATTTTATAGAACTCTGACAAAAATTCCCTTCTACTAGAAACGACAGCTTCAAGACACTTGGCTGAAGCTCTGCGCACTTTCCAGCTCATATCGTCGTCATCTGAATACTCGTCCTCTGCGTCTTCCTCGCCATCTTCCTCTGTTTCCATCACAACTCCCTCTCCATCCGATCCATCATTTTCGTCATCATCGTAGTTGTAATTCGGATCGTACGTAATATACGCCAGACAGATTTTTGTGATCTACAAATATTTAAATAAACATTACTGAATTTTAATTGAAATAGAAAAAATGTTTAATACTTATACGTTAATATGTAATATTAAATATGCAGACGACAGATTATGCATAAGATAATTTCAATACACTCCTCTCTTATGTTAGCGGTCATTTCGGTTGGTCGGCCGCT
>CAJFCO010000184.1:667173-749364 GCA_904066015.1 Synergus gifuensis
CTTATTAGCTAAAAATATTTATTATTATGAACGTATAATTGGTATAACTAATTTGCTCTTATGGTAAAGTATTACATTCCCTTAACAGGTTCTCAAAATCATAAATTCAATCACAAATGAAACAAAATAAAATGTTACTACCAGCTAATCACCAAAAATAAGTTTCAAAAAAAAAAAAGAAAAAAAAAAGTTGCAAATATTAAAATAAGCTCGCAAGTCTTCTTCAAGTAAAATTATTCTATTAGAATATAATGTACATAGTTCTACGTACATAATAATAATAATAATTTAATGTTTGGTTTCTCCATCTTAAAAGGTTTATCATTTTACAGAAACGATGCGAAAATTGCAACCTTTCTGTAGAGAATGTCGATGTGCTCTTAAAGTTACAGGAACAATAAAGTGTCTTCTCATGTAGAGTTTTTAAAAAGATTTTTGTAATTTTTATACATCAATAAGGTATTTAGTTACTTTTGGTGTTGCTTGCGCAAATGAAAGTTTAAAATAAACCCATTTTGCTACTGAAAACTTAAGCCTCATGTTTCTCTAGCTTCAACAGTCTTTAAAAGCATTGAATTTAAATACATTGGATTTTGTTACAAAAAAAAAAAAAAATCATTGCCGCTTAAAAACTGAATCGGTCGTTGAGTGTTCTTCCCGTGACGCCAAGGTTGCCGGAGAGGCTGTACATGACTTCACTGAAACTTCGGTCATCCACATTCAATGTTGGATCCACGGCTGGAATTCCATGGCTGCGAGATCTAGAACGTGACCTCGAGCGTCTCTGACGGTTGAATTGTGAACTGCGAGCAACCTATGAAAAATATTGATTATTAGAATAGAATATAAATTGTCGACAAGAAAATTGATGGTTAAACAAACGCCAAAAGGAGCGTTTTCAGGGGAGCGGTCAGATAAAAATGAATATTTTGTCCTGAAACTTTGGGAAACATTAAAACGGAGGCTTATTTCTCATGCAGCAAACTTTACACTCGTAATGATCACATGTTTTACGCACTTGTATCATAAAAAATTTTTGTGGCCGTATAATTTGGTTATTTGAAAATCAATAAAATCGAAAATTTTTCCAAGTATCACATCTAAATTTGCTCATATGGTAGGTATCACATGCCCTTAATTTGTAAGAAATGCAAAATACTTTTTTACCCATGAGAGAAAAATTTTTGTCCAACATCCGCGAGTGAAATGCGACTTCGGAGGCTCGTCTTGAGAGGGAGAAGTTGTCGATTTCTCAACTGATGACGTCACAGTGGTCGAAGTGAGTACTTTTCCCACTAGTGGGAAAAGTAAGTGAGAGAAGTGCGGTTAGCGTGGTTGAAGTGTTGAGGGCAGTCGATGCAGTAAATGGTGGTGGTGGGGAAAATTGGGGAAGAAAGAAACACAATTTCCCCATTTTCCCCCTTCCCACATTTACAGTGGTGCCATCAAACGTTAACTAAAGGATACTACATACGTCGACGCGAAGACGCTATAGTAACACTATAGTAACCTCATAACTTTCATTAGTTTGATCATTCTTCAACAAGAATTGATTTTTTCTAAGTCGGGGGGCTTTGCCCCCTGCACCCCCCTTCCTCTCGCCCGTAACTTCATTAAGGTTACGTACTTTATTTCACGATTTTCATGATCGGACCCGATATACCTTCCCCCAAATTTCTCAACGACCTCCTCAGCCGCATTTCCATCGCGGGTATATTGGACAAAGTTGTATGTGTAACGTGTGGAAGATGGAATTTTTAAAGTAATAGTATATTGTGCAACGAGTGGAATCGCCATCTTCCACACGTTGCACAATATACTATTACTTTAAAAATTAAGCAGATAAACTTCTATTATTTACAAATAAAAAGTAATAAAATTTTGACTCACCGTGTTGATATTTTGCATACTCTGCCTAAAAGGTGATCTTCCCCTCGGTAGCTGTCGTAGATTACTTATATTTCCATTGTTTTGTCTCTGTGCTAGACTTAGTGAACGTTGTCGAATCTCGGGAGAAAATTCAGAATCCAAAGTGCACGTGAAGTTGACGTTCGCATTTGGATTCATCTGAGCTGAGCTATAAAAGTGAAAAAGAGTAGATTATAGTAAAAAGAATGCTATATACATTCTTTACAGTGGTTTATAGTTAAATTAAAACTTATTGTTAGAACCGTATTTTAAACATTGCTTTATTCAATTTTGATAAAAGCGAAAACTTATCTTCTTTAGTTTTTCCAGAATAAATGAATGAAAAGAATGAAAATTGTAATTTTTCAGTAACCACGGATGAAAAAAATAACGAAATTACTAAAAAGTAACTTGTTAAGTACTTAAAAAAGGAATTTTTCTCATACTTCAGCCTCATAAGTTTTTGCTCATATTGTGCTCGTCTCTGTGCCCGAACCATTTGGTCCGACCTCAGTCCCCCAGTGCTGAATCGACGTTGAGATGTTAGAATTTGTTGTCGTCGTTCTAAAACTCTCTGCTGAAGTGATGTTAAGGACTTCAAAGCGCCTCCGATCTGTAAAATAACAAATTTCATTATAAATACAACACTATCTTAAAAATAAATAAATCGCAGAGTGAAAAATGAAACAGATATTGAATCTTACCTTAAATTCATTTTGTAGATTCATTCTCTGGTTCTGTCTTTGCAGCAAAAGTTGTTTGGCTCTCTTGACACGATTTCGATACGCAATCTGCGCTGGACTTTGGTAGCCCAATCGATTATGAACCGAAGTTGGATCTCTCAAATTCGGCATACTGTTGGTCTTCTTTAAAGAAGTTCGGTTGGTGAAGAATCCGCCTTGGCCGAAAGACAAATTCATTCTACTTCTGCTGCGATTCAATCCGAATTTGTTGCCTGCGAATCTACGATTCGTCCCAAATCCCCCCCTCGTATTTATTTTTAAATTACGGTTCAAAGTTAAGTTGCTGCGAGATCGAGTGAGTCCACCTCCCCTTTTATTATACCTTTTCTTCACAAATCCTCCACGCAATTTACTCGGAGATCGCTTCCAAGTCGGGTTCTTGTTAAATCCAGCGGTGTTTTGTTTGTTTACTCCTTGCCGAGCCTGTCGTCCACCCCTTCGAGCACTTGTATTAGCACCTCGAGTTTTTTTCACTCCCCCCTTGACGCTGGCGACTCCGCTCTTTCTCTTTTTCTCCTTTTTCTCCAATTTTATGATCTCATCTTAAAAGGAAGAAAACGTGCATCGTTCAGTGAGCGTACGGCCTCAACAGCGAATTTAATTTCATATATTTAATTCCACCGAGCATAAAGCTGCCGAAATCTCCCACATAAATGGTTTTCAAAACTGATTCTTTCTTAAATTCGAACACAACTATTCATATAGATTATATTTCCCTTTGAAAAAGCATCTCCATCGAATCAATTCCAAGCCCTCTCTCAATTATTAACCCGTCTCCATATCGTTTAGATTTTTTCTCATGGGAAGTTTTAAAATAAACCGAAAAGTCGTACTTGATCATTAAAAAATTATTTCAAGTCTAAAAGTGTGCAATTTCAATTTATGGGTGAGAAAATCATAAAGAAACTATCATTAGATAGCCAAGTTGTCAATTTTTTGTCAACCCATAATTTGTTTCAAATATCCGAAAATTTATGGATTCGAAAAAAAGCTTTCAAATTCTTCCTTCTCTTGATTAGTTTCCAAAACTTGAAGCAGAACATTGGGTAGTTATTTTATTATTATTATTATTCTTATTATTATTATTATAAATAAAAAACGAATTAAATCCATGATGTCGCCACAACAATGATCAGCTGACTTTTCGTGCAATTATCTATAGATTCTTCCAGAATCTCATTTATTCAATTTCTTCTCTTTATTTTGAGTTCACTGGATTAATAAATGCGTGAATTTGAAATAGTTTTCTTGTTTTTGTATAATCTCTGCTTCCTTGTCATCCAATTCAGACCGCGATAAGAATCATCATAAGGTTCAAAATCCACATCAGTTTTACGGACAATAGCCGATCTCTAAACTGGTACTTATAAGAAAAATCTTCTGAAATTCATCCCGTGAAAATAACGTAGGAAGTAAAAGTCGGAAAAATGGGCCAAACGCAAATAAACCCACGCATTGAAAAAAAACATTTGTTAATTTCTTGTATAGGAGGATGACTCATCGGACGAACTTCACCAAAACGAGACGTTTTTAGATTTCGAACTTTCGACACATATTCATTCAGGACGTCGCTCTCTCCTTTTTAATTAATTAATCAAATTGACAGATCATACGACTAGAATCAAGAAAACATTTCCTAGAAAGACGGCGTTCGAAAATGTGTTTGAATTTTCCCCAAATTGTATTTCACTTCTCGAATCGGTGAAATGTGAACTGCTGCATCATGGGCATGGACAGCAGCAGCAAATGGGATCGCTTGAGGCAATCGAGGAATTTCTTCTCGAGTTTTTCGCTGTTGGAGAGCTTTCTTGTATGGATTCCCACAGCACGGACTCCCATTTACGAGAGGAAACAAAATTCGATACAATTTAGATCGCCATTTTGGATTATGCAAATAGCTTATGCAGCCGTACGCTCACGAAGGATAATCAGCAATATTTGTATATTTCCTGGACTCTGGCCACTTACCAAGAGACATATTCACTTTCGCGTCAATGTCCGTCATGTTTATAGGCTATTGCGGATTGTTGAATTTGAAGAAATATTTTTAATTCACGCACAAGACTGTGACTATACACGAATACGAGAAAAAAATTATTTTCACTACACTACACTCACACCAACTCACATTGATGCACTGATGACTTCAGTCAAGGTGACCAAGGTGACCAAGAAGGCAAGAAGCAGTGTTCTCAAACGGGGCAGCCTGCGCGCGCAGCACGCGTTGGCTTCCTGTTGGAGAAATTCTGCAATTGGCTGTAATCTGGCGCGCGATTCAAAATCAAATTAAATTAACTCTATTTTGAATTCCGCGCGTAAAATGTTGACCAACGGGAGAATTCCTCCAGCGGTAAGCCAAAACAATGCACGCGCAGGGGCTGCCCCGTTTGAGAGCACTGCCAACATGTTCGAGAAAAAATCCCAATCAAGCGCTTGAAAAATCACTAAAATTCACTAAAAGTGGAACATTTACTAAATTTTCGCGCGAAATTCAAATTATAACAGTTTTAAAAATTATAAAAATTATTAAATGAATTGTTAAATTAAATTAATTATTAATTACTAATAAAAATAATAATTATTATATTATATGCCTTCCTCTGTTTTGCGTCTTTCCACTATTTTTATATGAAATGGCTGATTTTAATGGTATCCCAGTGCGCACAAAAACATTAACGTCCTAAGAACGTTCTAAAGACGTTCCTAGGACGTTTGTGTCAGTCAACATGAGACGGCTTTAGGACATCAATTGGACTGACACAAACGTCCTAGGAACGTCTTTAGAACGTTCTCAGGACGTTAATGTTTTTGTGCCCACTGGGATACCTGTTACCTGATGGTCCAAATATCAGCGATGAAGGTCAAATTTAATTGAACCTTTGGCGACCAAATGGGGATACGCGTGGATTCAGCCTGAGAAGTATTGTCTTGAAAGTTAATTTAAAAAGTCGTTCGATCTTTAATTTTAAAGACTTATACTTGTAGAGAATTTCAAGACGCATTTTATTTTCCTCTTGCAAAAATTTGTAGGTTTTGTAGTTTTTGAAGTAATTTATAAAAAATTGATTTTTCGAAAATGAAAAATTTCAATCTTTTTTCCCTTCAACTCGCGATAGTTTAGCCAATTTTCAGAATTTTTTGATTTGATCAACACTAAACGACGTGTTTAAGTCTTCTGAAACCATCTAAGCAAGAAAAATGAAAATATTTAAGGGCATGTGATACTTTACCATAAGAGCAAATTAGTTATACTAATATTTAGTTATATTAAAATATTAGTTATACTAAATATTAGTATAACTAATTTGCTGTTAAGGTAAAGTATCACATGACCTTAAGCTACGGAAAACTTCCCGTTAGGAAGTTGTTTATTAAGGTTCAAAGAAGTTTTCTGAAAAATTTTAGCTCTCAATTAGATTAATGGTTACAAATTGGTGAATGTTTTAAAATCTAAGCGGCTATTATGTATGTTTTGGTACATCCGACTTGATCTTCATTTCGTCCCGTCCGCTGCAACGCATTTCCTATAGCCGAGGAAGCACGTGGTTAGGGCAGCGTTAACATTGACGCTTAGATTTTAAAACATTCACCAATTTGTAACCATTAATCTAATTGTGTTAAAATTTTGCAGAAAACTTCTTTGAACCTTAGTGAACAACTTCCTCACGGGAAGTTTTCTATAGCTTAAAATTCGCTCGATAAACGAAGCGCTTGAAGGTTGAAATTCATGATTTTTGCCAAGTCTCAAAAAAGAATTAACAACTTTTTTTTTTATAACATTATTTTCATTTTTCTTGCTTAGATGGTTTCAGAAGACTTAAACACGTCGTTTAGTGTTGATCAAATCAAAAAATTCTGAAAATTGGCTAAACTATCGCGAGTTGAAGTGAAAAAAGATTGAAATTTTTCGTTTTCAAAAAATCCACTTTTTATCAATTACTTCAAAAACTACAAAACCTACAAATTTTTGCAAGAGGAAAAAAAAATGCGCCTTGAAATTCTCTACAAGTATAAGTCTTTAAAATTAGAAATCGAACGACTTTTTAAATTAACTTTCAGGACAATACTTCTCAGGCTGAATCCACGCGTATCTCCTTTTGGTCGCCGAAGGTTCAATTGTACCTACATAGTACATATAGATTTCGGGTGGAATTTCTATCCGAAACCTCTTTCGCCAGCAGTGATATATATATATGACTGAAAGATCATCGGGAAAAATTATTCCCTAAACCTGCCATATCATCTGGGTGTTTTCCCTTTTCAAGATTAGTCTTTTAACTTTGTAAAATAAAAGATCAATAAAGTAATGTACTGTCCTCGCGCATGTGCGCGCTGTCCAAACCAGTCCAAACCTAGCTCGGCAGTTGAGGATTTGATGAGGTTATAATATTTTAAGGGGATATAAGCAGATTTCCTTAATTCGTAGAAAAGTAAAATTAAATAAATAACAATGTTCGAAGGGGCGGTTGCCGCGATTCTTAATCGGTTCCTAGGCAAGTACGTAGAAGATTTGGACACAGAGGATTTTAATGTAGGTATTTTTTCTGGCGATACATGCCTTACGGATCTAAGAATGAAGCCAGAGGCATTGGTAAGTTTTTTATTTATTAGTATGAATATAAATAAAATAACAATAATACAATTTTTACTGGTTTTAGTATCAACTCGGTCTACCGATCAGAGTCGAGCTTGGATTAATAGGAAAAGTATCACTAAAAATACCCTGGGCTGGACTATTTTCACAACCTATTATCCTCTGTGTCGAGGTAAATTAATATTTTAAATTAAATTCCTTTCTTGCAGTTGTTTGTCATTTTTTTACATTCTCTTATTATAGAGAGAGAATTAATATATTATATTTTTGTCAAATTTGACATCCCTCCCTCCTACCGCGCTGTCGCTTCAGACCGCTCAAGTTGGCCACTAGCTCTGTTATCTTCAGCAAAAATTGATTTTGAAAATTAAATTCTTGAAATATATGGCTTTGTAGAAAATTTCATGGCGCATCTTTTATCCTGTTATAAAAAAGTTCTATCTCTTTCTGCTGATTCTGAAAGAAAAAGAGAAATAAATGATGAGGATGAGATTAAAGATCGATATATAATTAAATAAGAGAATTGAAAAAGATAGAGTTGGGTAAACAAGGGATAGATTAGGATAGAGCTCGCTTTTGGATGAGAGTGATAGTGGTTTTTATAACACAATTAACATAAATCCTTCGTTAGCTCAGTGCTCGCATGCAGTGCAGCTAAGACTAAAAGCGCGGCTATTGGAGTTGATTTATACGCATAGAATGTCATTAAAAAAAAACTTACATTTCAATGCCTTTAAATGCGTACTAATTGCATTTTTGTCCGAAATGCCATTGAATGCGCTTTATTGGATAAAACTAGACCAATGCACACATATGTGAAGGCATTAAACTACTTGATAATGCCGTTGCAAAAAATTTAGTCAATGCCTTTTAATGCGGTTGAACGGTTTTCCAGCTCCAATGCCATGGCAATGCGCTTTACAAAACAAAGTAGAAAATAGGTTCAATGCCATTTAATGCGGTTTAATGCTATTTAATGCGCATTCAATGGCATTTCGGACAAAAATGCAATTAGTAAGCATTTAAAGGCATTGAAATGTAAGTTTTTTTTAATGCCATTCTATGCGTATCAATAAACTCCTTCTTGTCGGGCTATGCGTGTGCAAGGGTTCGCAACTCGTCTCCCTATATATAGATGCGGATTTTTTCAGTGTTTACATGTGTTATAGCTGTAAAAAATTATAGAAATAATATTTATGTACAAAATATTGTATTTAAAATATGAAAAATTTTACTACATACACGGAAAAAATATGTCCTATAAAAAGTGTAGAACTCAGTCTGGGAATCTTGGACGGGTACCAAAATGTTGTAAAAAGTCCTGGACAGTCTAGGAAAATATGATGGGTTCTAAAGCAAAATAAAAAAAGCGAAGCCGACATCAGACTTGTATAGTCTTTTGTGTCCAAATTCTCATCACACACACGAGAAACGTAATCGTCACTTATCTAATGCACACAAACCTAATTCTATACCTAATTTAACACTACTACATATAACGCAATTCTCTAACGCAGAATATCGCACGCTAGGTATACCGGTCGAAATGGTCCTTATATACTAACTAGCCACATTTTCACCGCTTGTGAGAAACGTCATAGTGACCCAAGTGATATTTAATTTGTTTTAACATGTTTTATTTAAATATTATATTATAACTGTATCATTTGATTATTTTTAATATTTTAATGTTTAAGATTTCGTGAGTTTTTTCTTTTATATAAGTACACTTATTCACTTTATTTGTCGCTCTACAGGTTGATGGTTCACTGCGCACATCAACGCGCATTATTTTCCCAGACTGTTTTACAATTTGTCGTGAACTGAATTTGGCTTCTTACTTAAATTTTGTGTAGTAAATACAAAACTATTTTCCTAGACGATTATTGAAAATTTCCAAGACTCATTTGCATTTAGTACTGAAAAGTTTGAAATATATTACTAAAAGTCATTCAAGATCTCCAACATTTTGCTACCCGTCCAAAACTCCTGGACTAATTCTACACTTTTTACTAGACATATTTTTTCCGTGTACTGTTAGTTCACAATATTAATAAGTTAAAAACTAAGGTTGGAAAAAGATTGAAAATGGGAGCTAGGTATATTTAATTATATATAACATTTAATTCTTGAATGCGTTTGAATACGAAGGATAAAAATTTTTGGTCGCAGTGCTTTTTAATGCGATACTTCACATTCGTTTTAATGCTTTCTAATGCAACCGAATGAGAGAAACGTTTTGCACGAAATGAGAACTTTTTAAATCGAAAGTTCGCATTGCTTTGAATACTTTTGAAAGCGAAAGAATGAGATGCAACACAAAACAGAATTGAATCGCATTAAATCTGATCAAATCGCATTAAAAATTTAATAATTTTCAATATTTTTCAATCCGACATTTTTTACAGGGTAGAAACAGATAGTGTACACTTTTTGGAGGGATAGAAAATTTCTATCCTTTTCTAATATACAAAATTTTCTATCCTTTTTCTATCTTTTTTTACTTCCAATTAACAGCAGCTGAAGGGAAAACCATTTTCGTCAATATGTACATATATGATAAAAAATGTTATAATGTACTGATGGTGAATCAATAATGAAGAAGATTTTTATGTAAGATATTAAAAAAGCACGTTTAATTGACAAATTTGAATAAAAATCGAGAGCAAATTTAGTTTCCGCAATTTTACGTTCGCAATAATAAATATTATTCTTTAAAACTAGACCACATTTACCTCCATTTCTTACAGACTGAGGTAAATGGCCTAGTTTTAGGAAAAAATATTTATTATTCAGAGCAGCGTAAAATTGCGGAAATAACTAAAATGCTCTTATGGTAAAGTATCACATGCCCTTAAAACATCCAGAAACTTTTTCAAATCACTTAAAATTTCACGAAAACATTAGAAATCGTTGAAAATTCGTTGGAATCTCTTAAAGTTCGTAGAAATCTCGTAATATTCCTCAAAATTTCAAAATATTTAAAATCCCTTAAAATTCCATCTATTAAAATTTCATGAATTCCGTTAAAATTCCACGAAATATCCTGAAATAACTTCAAATTCTCGGAAATCTTTCAAAAATCCTAAAAATATTTAGAATTTCGTAAAAATCACTTGAAAATTGTTAAAATCCATTAAAATTCCTAGAAACCTCTTGAAATTCCTCTCTTAAAAAATTGTTGTAACTGAATGTCCCTAAAATCTCACATACATTGTTGTTTCAAACCTGCTCTCTAAATTTAAAGATTAGCGCGCGTGTTGGTCTACTAGTTATAATTAAATAATATTTGAAACATTAATTTTTAGGATGTATACATAGTGGCAGTTTCAGAAGTCGTCGGAAGTTACGATTCGGAAGTACACAAGCGACTAATAAGAGCAGCAAAGAAAAAAATATTGGAAGATCTCGAAGGAGAAGCTATTTTAGGACCTGGTGCGTATTTTTTTACATTCTCAAATGAGAAAGGTATTGTTTTTTTTTTTTTTTTTTTTTTTTTTTTTTTGGAATCCTCTAAAAATTGAAGATAAATATGTACTGAAAATTAATATAATATATTCTTTCTCTATTTACTGCTTTTCTTTTAGGCTTCCCCTCTGGGATTTTCGATAACTTCTTATCTTCTCTTGTAAAGAACTTTCAAGTTACACTGAACAACGTACACCTAAGATATGAAGAAAGATTTGCAAACAAAGTACAAAGCGCCTGCGGAATCTGCATGCAAAGTTTAACGATGGCTACTACAAATAAGTAATTTATATATTTTTTACTTCCACTTTCATATTTGTGAAAACGATTGAATTTTGAAGTTAGATTCGTAATTCATTTGAAGCAAAAAGTATTAAAATTCCATATTTTTTGTTCTATAGGCACATTTCTATTTCGAAATAGAGTACAGAGTATAACTAATGCAGAGCGAAACAAATAATAATAATTGTAGTAATTGTCGAGTAAAATGGAGAGATTTAATTTCGATGTTAGAATTTGGATCCAAGACCCTTAAGGGCATGTGATACTTTACCATAAGAGCAATTTAGTTTCCGCAATTTAGCAAACTAAATTGCTCTTATATGGTAAAATATCACATGCTCTTACATATAATTATAGATTATACAAATTAATATTTTCAAATTGCAGTAAATGGAAGCCTGGCGTCACACCTACAAACTCAACAACCATTTATCAATTAATAAGAGTCGAGTCCTTTTGCATTTATATGGATCCGAATGTGGAAACTTGTTTTCAAAGCGATCCTTCCACTTGGGATTTTGGTTCCTTACTCGAATGGAAGGACGCGATGCGTCGATCCCTTCAAACATTTGGTTTGAATGGACAGGAATTTCAATTTTGTAGGTTCATTCAATTTATATTAATTAATTATACGAAATACATCTTGAAACTTTTTAAATATAAAGCATTTAAATTTTGATCACTCGGGAAATCTGGTGTACACTCGCTCATGAAATACTTTTGAATCTTTTATAGAAAGTTGAAGAACGAATATATATATTCAAAAGTGTACATATATTAAGAGACATTTTTTCGAAATCTGTTTTACATTTTGCCTTCAATAACAGTGCGAAAATGGAAATAGTTTTTATGTAGGAATTTTTTGAAAATACATAGCATTTTGGTAAGACGTACGCGGCCTAATTGTTGAAAAATTCAAAAATGTATAAGAGCCAATGCGGCCTTGTGGAAATGTATGGGAGTCCTGTGTTTCAAGACAAACTGTCTATGGTTCTAGGGTCATGTACATTATTATATATATACTGATCTGTGTGTAGGATGTTTTTCGGGGCTTACTACAATGGAAATTCGATCTATTACTTGACGCAGTATCAATTGTCTATTGACAAATCTTTTTAACTAAAAAATCATTAAATCGGAATACATATCTGAATACTGTATTCGTTTACAAACATTTTGATACCATGAAAATCATTATTCTAGTCGCCGTAACAATGTATTAATGGTGAATTATAATAATTTGAAGACATGAATTTTATAATAAAATCCGTTTTCATTATAAATCATACAATCAATAATTTTGTTTTAATTATTAAGCATTTTAGCGAACAATAATATTTTTCCAAAAAAATAAATAAAAAAATATTTAAAAATATTTAAAAATGTCAAAATGCGAACGTTTTTTCGTCCACTCGTAAAATTTGGAAAATGTCTCTTATACATATTTGAATATTCATCCTTCAGTTATACAAATTTTTATACAAATCGTTTTTAAAATCTTATTTTGAAATCTGTCATACACTCAAAATTCGAATGATCAACCCCTCGATGAAGCTTAATGAGAAAATAAAATTGTTTAAAAATTTTTTAAATATTTTAAATCGTCTAAACAATTCTTAAAATCCTGGAAATAAAAATTGATATTTCCTTTCAAGTGGTAAAACCCTTTACAACAAAGATAAAGATAATCATCAGCAAGGCAACTGAAACACGGGATTCGCGAATGTTAGTTGATATTGTTTTACAAGATGTTGCAATGCAAGTTTCGAAAGACCAGTATATCACCTTCCTCAGACTTTATGATTCGCTTCATCGGGAAACTGTGAGTAGGTGAGTGCCTATCAACAATCAGAATATGAAACTGTTACTAAATTGAATATTTTTTCTTTAAAACATGTACGTATTCTGTAATTTCAGGCAACATAAAAAGCACCATCCTAACTGCTCAATCCAAGAGAATGCAAAAGCTTGGTGGAAATATGCGTATTGTGTTGTCCTTGAGCAGAATGTTAGACCCTATACTTGGAGACAAATCCAAGCTCACAGAACTAACTACAAACGATACAAGGAAGTTTTCACGCAGACTCTCCTGAAACCAAACGACACTGAATTAAAGATGGATTTGCAAAAATACGAAGACACCTTGTCGATTCTTAATATCGTTATTGCCCGAGAACATGCCAAAATTGAATTAAAAAATAAAAACCCCGACCTCATCACGGTAGAAGCAAATGAATCAGCGGTGAGATTAGTAGTCAGAAGTGAAATTAAAGCACAAGAGACTAATCAAAAGAATGGAAAATTTCTTGGATTCAACTGCAACGATTTAGATAGAACAGGAAAAAGCGAGAAACTGAACAAGTTTTTGGGTAATTTGAGTTATTTTCATTCCAGCTCTGTTTTCAATTAAAATGATTTTCTATTTATTCCTTTTCTTCTATTTCAGACCACAAGTACAACTTTACTTTAGCGAATTATTCGCTGAGTCTTATGAACAATGAGAAAGAAGTTTTAGTTTTAACAGTGACTCAATTCCTTGCTAGTATTGAGAAACACCCCGAACTCTCTACTTATAAAATCTCGACTAGGGCTGAAAGTTTTGTTATTGAAGGAGTTTCTTCTGAAAATGAATTAGTTCCCTTAGTGACAGCTGATAATGTCTTAACAGGTAATTTTTAATAAAGAATTTAACAAACATTCAATTTTTTTTAGGGATTACAAGAATTTATTTTCATTTTTTTATTTTGCAGGAAGTGCGGCCCCAAATTTTCTGGCAATAGATTTTGAGAAGAAACCTCGAGATTCGGATTTTAATTACGATATATCTGTATCTCTGGAAACTATTGAAGTAACTTATCATCATGTAAGTTTTAAATACATACATGCATGCTATGCTCTGGTGTGAAAATTTTTTTCGGTGTTCACCATTGCCAAATGCAATGATATATCGCTTTCAAATTTTGGAATATAGGAAATAAGACAATATAATGCGTTGAGTAGTAATTTTGAAAAAAAAAATTTACCACGACATAAGATAATTTTTTTCAAAATCACTTCTCAAAATAAATGTCATAACGCAGTTTATTGCCTTATTTCCTATATTCCAAAATTTGAGTGATATATCATTGTGTGTAGCCATGGTGAACACTGAAAAAAAAATTTCACACTGGAGCCGGGAGCGTAGAGCATGCCCTTAATAAAGAAAAAATAAATAATAATCTCATTTCTTATAATTCAAATTCTATTTCAGTATGCAGTATCAGAAATAATCAACTTTTTTAAAATCGATGACGTCCAAGTTCGAGAAACAACGTCTTCTATATATAGAATGTGTTTGGAAGTAAAGAGAAAAGTTGAGAAATTATTAAATCGTCTTTTAGCCCGGCATTTGAGAATCAATTTGAAAATCGATGTAAAAGGACCTTACATTGCTTTTCCACAGCATGGAGCGCTTCAAAAGTATGTAAAGTGGGCAATTTTTTAAAGAAATTAGATCATTAAATCCATAATTTTTATTTCGCTTAATGTGAATAATATTAAACGTCACAGGCTACCGAAAATGTGCTTGCACACGTTAAGTTGAATTTGAGCCGCAGGGACAGTTTTTTTGTGCTTATTCCGCTATACCCTTTCTCGACAGTTTTTAAAATTTTATGCAATCTAGTGAAATTTTTTGTGACTTGTGGCCATCCTGCATAATTAGGTATAATTTTTTAAAAAATTCTCAATTCTGAAAGCCCGCTCTATTTTTTTAAAAAATTCTCATTGCAAACTTGGGATGTTTCTTTAAGTATATGAATGAATTGGTATTCAATTTTTTAGAGAAGGGTACGTACTTCTTCTTGATACGGGTAGAATGACTTTAAGAACTGAACTACAAGCACCCGATGCACAATTGGAAGATGCTACTCTCATGGAGTTGGAAGAACTACTTTACGATCGGCTTCATTTGGTATTTACGGATGGTCAAGTTCTTCTTTGTCACACTGGTAAGAAAATATTCCATTTTATATTAATCAACTTTTTCCATACTGCTTTAGTGCTCTTCCAAAAGTCAGAATTTTTAAGAACTTCCAAGAGATTTAAAAAGATGTCGAAGATTAACTTTTAATATGTATGTAATAATATACGACGAGATTGTCTTAAGGGCATGTGGTAGTTACCATAAAAGCAAATTTAGTTTCTCCAACTTTACGCTGGCAATAATAAGTATTTTTTTTTTTTTTTTCTAAAACTAGGCCATTTACCTCTTGTTTCGTACAGACGGAGATAAACGGCCTATAGTTTTAGGAAAAAATATTTATTATTGTAAGCGTAAAGTTGAGGAAATTAAATTGCTCTTATGGTGAAGTATCACACATATGCTCTTAAATTTAAGTTAAAAGAAAAAACGTAATTAAAACAGGAGACGACTGGCGGGAAATAAGAAGGCGGAAAGAGTCTGAGAATCATTTGGTACCAAAATTGCAAGCAAATGTCACCATTTCTTCTAGTATCAAACCCGAATATCGAGTTTTACCCAGGTAATTAAATTTTTCTTTAAATAAATTTCAAAATGTTATACATAACTACAAATAGCGTTTTTAATTCTAGAATGAAAGTGAATGTCTCAGTATCGCAATTGAAGTTCAATTTATCAGAGAGAAGATTACGATCACTAGTAGACTTTTTAGATCTCCTCTCAATCCCAAGTCAGGAAGATATAGAAACTATGAAATCAAACTACCTGGAAAGTGTAAAACAGCCAAAAACGGATTTCACGACTAATAATTTAGTCAGAGTACGTTCAGTAGTTGTTTTGTCTTCGACTGTTATAGGGCACAATAAGTCTCCCTGCATTACAAGAGATCTCCCAAAGTGCGCCAAATTGGAAACAGAAAGGTTTGAAATAAAATCAGAAAATTCGTAAAAAGACTTCTTAATATTTGAAAAATTAATTTTACTTGAATTTCAGAAGCGTAATTTCTTCTGAGATCAGTGAAGAGGATTTGGAACAATTGTTCAGAATGACGAATGTCTCTGGTTTTGATGATATCGTCTCCCCACAAAATCGAATTAATTTGCTCTTGAGATTCGTAATTGGCGAGGTTGGTTTTTTTTTTTTGATTCTATTCCGAATTACACATCTACATATCTCTTCACTTTACACAACAAATATTATAACGAAAAATACTTTTTCCCTCTATATACACATTTCCACTACAAAAGAAAGAGTACATCTACAGAGCGAAAAGATATATAATTCTAATATTTGTTAAGAAAAATTAGAAAATTGAATTTTAAGAAATAAAACCCTTAAGCCAATATATTATCTATATTAAAATTAATTTTAAATATTAATATTTTAGCTTTCTTTTCACTTTGGCTACATGACAACGACTGGAAGGCAAAAGCCCTATTTAATTCTAAAATTCTGTACAATATATTTTGAATCGGCAATTATGGAATATGGATTCGCTCTGCAATCTGGTATTGGAACCATTCTTCTAGCAGATAAAACTGAAGCTGGTGTGACGGGATCATATCTCGAATTAATATCGACTGATGGATCTTACGAAGTGTTTTCTGTTTCCTACCGAAAGGTATTTATTTACATACATAATTATATGATTGAAAAGAGTTAAAGAAGATCAGGAAAAAAATGTCTTTTCTTTCTATCCAGGTCAAGGCCAACTGTCCAGACTTTAAATCACATTTTAGAAATGTGGAACGATCCTTGACTGTCAACATCATGAGTTTAAATGTCGTTTTTCATCGACAAGCGTTTATGAAACTCAACAATTATTGTACTAATTTTTACAGGTGGCGCGTCTATCATTATTAGCTCAATCCGAGGGGTTGATCACTTGGATTTTAAATGCACATTAGAGATTCGAAGATTTGAAATGATTTTAAGGGATAATAAAATAAGATTTCTAAGAATTTAAGGGTAAAATTTAAAGATATCCAAAAACTTTTTGAATGCATTATTCAAGGGATTTCATGGAATTTTTCGCGATTTTAAAAGATTTCATGAGCAAGTGTATACATATAATTCACCTGCGTGATTATAACCCCTCGGCTTAACTTTAAAATCAAAACCTCATTTTAAGTTTTAATATTTTTTGTCTTTTTTCAGAACATGCTATAGTGAGAATATTCAAAATATTGGGGCTATGATCAAACGGAATGCAATTTTTTTCATCAAGACTGAATGTGATCCTCCTATTCCGCCTGGTAATTTTAATTAGAAGATTCTACTTTAAGGGCATGTGTTATTTACCATATGAGCAAGTTTAAATAACCCGGGTTTTTTTCTACAATTTTTTTGAAAATGTAAAATTTGTAGAAAAAAACCCGGGTTATCTAAATTTGCTCATATGGTAAGTAACACATGCCCTTAAATTCAAATTAATTTTGAAATCAAATTTAACGAAAATTGCAGGTGCTATTAAACTTAGTTATTCGATCAGATTCAACACATTTATCTTGAAACTCTGCAGCAAAGATGCAGATTTTTTATCTTTCAAAATCATGGGACTAGAAAATGATTGCATCTACAATGTCAACGAGAGAATGATGTTAAGAGCACACCTCACAAGTTTAGTGATCGAAGATTTGGGCGATATCACTCTTTATTCGAAGGTATCTAGCAAATTGCCAATTTTATTTATATGTGAATAGCAGCAACAATTAATTAGAAAAATAATTATTATTTACTCTTCAAATAACAATTTCTTAATTCTGAAAGATCCTAACGAATGAAGACGACAAAATCTTTGACCTAAAGTACGTAAGACACACCCCAAAACCATATAAGTGTTCAGAACTCGATACGAACAATGAAAAAGTGATGTCTGATGGAAGTTTTAAACTTTCGATTGGAAGGATAAACTGCGTTTTCATATCAAAGATTTTCTTCGATTGCCAGGTAATCTCTTAAAATACATAAATCTTTCGTTTCTAATACATATATTAGAAAAAAGATTAAAGAAAAGATTAAAAAAAAACTTGAAAAATTTCAGGTTGCTGGACCCAAGTTCCATCCCCAAAATTTGAGTTTTCCTCATTTTACTCAACAAATAATATATGTAATTAGATATTTTTTCGCTCTGCATACATGCTCATTTTGTAAATTGAATTAATATTTTTTGTAAGAAATCAAACGATATAGAATTTTAAGGCCAGATTCGGCTATCTATAGAGTGAAAAAATATATCTATTTTTAATAGATATATATATATATTTTTTTTTTGTGTAAAATGAAGAGATGAAATTTTGCATGAGGATAGAACTTGAACTTAAGACCTTTCAAACTTTTTTTGACATATTACTTTCAGCATTTTTTGAACCCATTTATAAGTTTTCTGCGCTCTCGACTCGCTGGGTATTTAAGAAAATTTTTCTTCTGGACCATCACTGAGTTTATGAGAAGTGAAATTAAACTACAGGTCTCAATTGATCTTCAAGGGCCTACATTCCTTTTCCCTCAAAAGAAAGACTATCCGAATCTTTTGGTATTCGACCTAGGTTCGGATTAATAAAGATAATTGCAATATTTCTAAATTAATATAGAGTCGTTGCATACTTTTTGTAAAGTATTATTTTTTTAATTCTTGCGCAAGAGAAGACGCTAAATATGTACATATATGGAAAAACCTATAATAAATGAAAGTTTATGCAAAATGATGAAGAAAGTTCAAATGTATATATACATATTATAGTTTTGAAATTGCATATATAATATGGGAGAAAAAATCTCATATCGATCGCGCGCCTTCTCTTTTTTAAGAAATCCATATCTTTTAGCAATTTGGTTTCTCCAATATTAACAATCTTCCATTCTTCTCTCAATATTAGTATTGGAGAGAAGAATAAATTAATCAGCCTGAATAAATCATCAACTTTCTTAAATCGCACTTGATATTTGATAATCACTGCGCATTCGTTGCGTGACATTCGAGAGAGGGGAATAAAGTTGGGAAAACTAAATTTGCTCTTACGGTAATTACCTGAAAAATAAACAAATTTATTATATTTATTATTTATATGCAACAACTCTAAAATTCTGCGAAGAGTTTTTTAAATCTCATCTTAACTGGTTTCTCATTTTTAGGTATTTTGACAATAGAAAATTTTCTGAAAACGAGCGAATTGATAAAACATGAAAAAATTAATAACGAATCAAACACTTGTGTAATTGATAATGTTTTGATAAAACTTAATTCGATGAGTTTTTCAAGAGCAATTATGACTCTTGGTGGAAATTTGGAGATTCAAGTAAGATTATACACATTTTTCAAAAATTGTTACAATTATTATTATTTTTTTTTCGCGGAGTTTTACAGCATATATAATTTTAAAAAATCATCTTTTAGGAACCAATCGTGGAACCAATACATTTTCGCTTTGATTTAAAACGAAGAATAATGGATCGTAAAGTTGTAGGTCGTCAAATGCACGATCAGTGTTTGTGTCACATTCAAGGTTCAATAGATACGATAACCATAAATTTAGGACAAAAGGATCTCGCCTCGGTCTTTTCTATCTGGGAAGACAACCTGTCGAAGACTTTCTTAGCAGGAAAGATATTGGGATACGATGAAGATTCGACCTCGCAAAATAAAATTGCAAGAAATGAAGATGCAATAGTAAAGAAGTTGGAGGAATTTTTTTCACAAAACAAACATCCGGTGTGCGAAATTAATTTGAAAGTGATTTTAGATGGATTGCAACTGAGTTTATTCTCAGAAACAGAGGAGGTATATTTTCGTCGCACCGGTTAAGAAATTGATTTACATTCTGACAAGAGGCACTACACATTGTTAGTTTATTTTTTTAATTTTCTTTCTTTTAAACTCCTTTCAATTATCTGCTCTAATTTTTACAATTTTATTTTTGTTTTACAATTTATTCTTATTTTTAAATCTTTCATTGGTCACATTATATTTTGATTATAATTCTTAATTTTCGATCACAGACAAGACATAGCTCATAATTCAAGTTTTAATAAAAAATAAATCATTAAAGGTTAATCATCGTTTTAATATAAGAAAATATTTCCTTGTTCTGTCAGGTTTTAAGCTCGCCTGTGCGAGATTTGAACCACGGGTTGTGTAAATTAATTTTTGGAGAAATGAGCACTTCATTAGAGCTTTTCAATAATAAAAGCCTATTGATGAAAGTCTCAGTTCGAAGCTGTGAATTGGAAGATATGCGCAAAAGGGCAGTTATTGTTAAAAAGTACAGGCACTTGTTTCATATTAAATTAATATTTTTTTAGATTAAAAATTTTAAATACTCTTTTTTATTGTAGAATAATTCAATCACCGGCAAAACGAATGGGAATTAATTCTGATTCAGGAGTTTACATATCGATGCCTCCAGCCCTAGATTTTTCCTTTACTAGAACCTCGACAGGAGATACGTGTCTAGATATGCTTGTAGAGGAATCTCGAGTCAACTTGTGTATACCATTTTTGTTAGATTTAGGCCAATACTTTCTGGATTCGATACCTAGTGAACAAATCGACGAAGGGGTCGTTAACGAGGGTTACGAGGGCAATGACCATGAACTTGTAAGTTATATAAAATTTTATTATCCTGAAAATAAAATGCTCTATAATAATTTGTTTAAAATGATTTTTAGATAATCAATAGGAAGGAGGATTACCGAAACTTGTTAGATCTTAATCTGAGCGCAGAAGAACAATCAGGTAGTTTCATTGTAATTATATTAGGTATAAACTATAAATAAAAAATACGTCAAATATTATAATTATACAATAAATGTCTTTTAGGTTCATCGATTTCAATAAGAGTTCGAAAACCAGAGTTGCTCCTATTCAGTGATCTCAGTGCCAGTAACGCCCATGCAATTTTACTACAAGCGGAATTGATGATCGAATCTAGTTGCCACAAAGGATTGTCATCAATTGTCTGCACGTTGTCGGATGTTCGAGCCAAAAGCAAAAGTCAACAAAGATACCTGCGACAATCTCCTCACTGGCTTTTGCTTCCTTGTGATGTCGAAATCTGTAGAAAAGAGAAAATACTAGATGTACAAATCACTGCAATTGTGAGCTCGATTGATCTACATCTTTCAGTTGGTACCATTTGCACTTTCACGGAGGTAAATTAAACTTTTAAATTATACGATGTATAAATATTATAAATAAATAAATCATTTTTATTACAAATAAGTATTAATTCGCTTAAATTATTTGGAATTCTATTATTTAAGACTTTTAATTAAATAAAAATCCATTTCTTTTAGATCATTAGCGACGCTTTAAGCTTCTTCAAAAGGTCTGATTACCAATTAGCCTCTCACACTATAACTCGAGATTTTAATTCACACAATGATCTTTGGTCACCAAAATCTGTGTCCCACATTCCTTATAAGGAAACTAAAAAGGGTGTGTTCTCTAGTTCATAAATCAAAAATTTGTAACGCATTTTCTGATTAAAAAAATCCTGCTTAATAATATCAATTGCAATTTTCAGCAGATTTCTCGAGCCACTCTATAGCTTCTTCGGAATGTGATAGTCAAGTAAGAGTTTTCGAACTGAAACCTGTATCGATCCATGTGCAATTGGAAATGGAGGAAACTGAGGAACGTATTTCGATAATAAAAGGGGAATCAGAAATCAGTGGAATTATCAACGACTGGGACAGCAGCAATTTCCAGATGCAATCTAGTTTGAAGCTTTATGTCTATTGTTATAATGTTAATACCAAGTCATGGGAACCTTTCATCGGCCTCTGCCCGGGAAATGACGGCCATTATTTACCATGGACTGTGACATTCAAAGTAAACATATATTTATTTTTAATCAAAATAATTTTCTTTTTTTAGAAGAAATAAATTATCTCGACTAAATAACTCTTAATTTAGATGTACCAAGGTGAAGCTTATTCCTTGAGTTCTTGGCTAAATTACTCTCAGCAGCCGATAAGAAAAATTGTCCCGAAAAAGAGGAAACGGGAAATGGATAGCAGTGAAGATGAAACAAATGAGGATATGATTTTCATTCCTCCAAATCATGTAACATCTTCGAAAATTGCTGGTACGATCATTTAAATCAGATATTAGAGCTCATTTTTTTTTATTAAAATAGAAAAATGACTATATCTTTCTTCCAGAAGTAAACTATAATTTCGAATGCGACGATTCGGATTCGGACAATAATAGCGATTCAGAGAAGCTGGCAAAAACTTTCAGTCATCTTTTTAATAAAGATACAAGTGATGAAGAAGGAAGCGATTCTGATGAATCGAGTAAATACGAGGACGAAGGCTTAGAGTTGACGCCAGAATGTCTCGCAGAACCGAGTAATAGTCTCAAAATACAATAATACACAATGAAAAAAAGGGCATAAATTCGAAATCTAATCTCAAAATTTAACAGTTTCATTTTACACTTTTCGGTGTATAATTCTATTTTTAAAAAGTCGCAAGTACGGCGGCAGAACAAAAAAGAAAAAACTTAATTACAATATTTTTGTTCAGTAAAATGAAGAAATCAAACTTTGATATTAGAACTTGAATTCAACTTTCAAAGTAAATAAAAAGGGGAATACTTTAAAATATAAAGACAAAGACTATAATAAAGTTTGATATTAATATTTCGTAAAAACGTTTCATTAAACGAATTTTGCAGGTAATACTGTCATTGAGACACCAATAAAGAAGAACGCTCGCGCCACTTATTTTATTATTAGTGCAAAAGATAGAGTAGATTTCACGGTCTCGTCTAATACAATCGCAATGATGGAAATGATTTACAGTATATATGCAAAGAGGAAGTGCGATATTCCAATAGTAGTCACAAAAAGTGGGAAGCTTAATTTACAGAATAACATAGGACATGCAAGTACAATAGAATTTTTTATAAAAGAAGAGGTGAGTGCAGATTACTGTTTATGAAAAACTAATTGACAGATTCAATTTATAAATCTATTAAAATTAAACATAAATCATTCATTTTTTTATATTGATGTTTTTATTAGGGAAGTTCTGAAAATCAAGCACGCCTAATAGCTGCAAAAAGTTTCCATGAGACTAATTCTCCACCGAGCATTCCAAGCAGCCCGGAAAATGAACTTTTTTCTGAAATCATAAGCCCCACAAATATTGTTAATATTGATTGTGAACTTTCCGATAAAAACGGAATCTCTCAGGATCGCAATTTGGAAATATTTTCACCATTTGCCAATGAATCTTTAGTTAATATTTACAAGAAAATAACATCTGAACGTCTTCGGATTATGGTTGAAGGTATATTAATTTTCTTTCTTTATACAATATAATTTTTAGTGAATGAAATTTAAATAAATTTCAATTTGCAGGATTTGATGACGTGCAAATTTATTGTCCAAGGAGAAGGGGGTGCAATCAAGTAGCTTTACACCCTTTGAAAAATGGAATTCGCTATCATCTAATTGTAGAAATGATGATTGATACTCATCTTCACAGAACTATTTCAGTGCGTTCACCTCTTCAGGTAAAAAAAGTTGTTCCAGGATTAATTCAAATATGCTAAAAGCCGTGCAAATCCCAATTTACAACAATTATGATGTATTATTCTTCAACTCAGCCATTATCGGCTATATCGAATTCGCCAAAAAATGTATATATATATATATCAACATTTAAATATTATTTTCAGATCCATAATGATACAGCCTTCGCAATAGGCCTATATTACAAAAAGCAATTAGCTGAGAAGCTACAAGTAGCGCACACAGGGGAGGCTTTGAATCCATTTGATGACAATATAAGAATGACAATTATCGAACCAGATAAAACCTATAATGTTCCTTTATTTATTGCTTATCACTTTCCAATATACGTGTTACCTGCATATTTAGAGTGAGTACTATTTGTCTATTTTAGGCTTCGAACAAAAGAATAAGCACTGATGTGAAAAATTAATAAACTGTCTTTTCTTTTTTTTTTCAACTGTAATTTCAGTGTTAGGAACTACGAAGTCAGTGAGGAAGGACTTTGTTGGAGGGAATTGAGTGATGATTTGTATGTTCCTAAAGATATTTATTGTAAAGAAAAGGAAAACGACTCTTCGGTTGTATTTGGAGTAAAGGCAATTTGCTCGAAACAACAAACGGCAAGTCACACAAATAGTCAAGTTCCAGAGTACCTGATACGAATGTTACCGCCTCTTATATTCGAGAATAAGTTGCCTTTTGTAATAGATATAAGCATACCATGTGTTGACTACGAAATGAGAATTGAACCAGGAGAGAGGACTAGCGTTTATTGTATAAAGTGTAACAGTGCTAAACAGATTATTTTTAAGGTATGTCTCTGAAAGCAATCTCTTTAACTGCGGTGTTATGAGTCCAAATTTCAACTTGAAAATTTAATGGTTTCATTTTACTCAAGAAGTACATATGTACTAAAATTAGACATTTTTTCGCTTTAAACGCATATTTCTATTTGAAAAATGTGAATCACTTACAGAGAGATAAAATATCTATAAATTGTAATATTTTTTAAGCAAAATGATGATTTCGAATTATTATTGTTTTGAACTTGGGTCCAAAATATGTACCGGTCCTACATTTAAAAAATTTCATCTTTACATATAATCATCAATTTCAATTTTTAAGATTCAAAACTACTTGGGCACTCAGTGGAGTGGGACGTTTCAACTAACGTCCAGTTTAGAGAAGAAGTGTGTAAAAATGTTTAGTGATAGTGAATCAGATTTTACGAAACCCTTTTTGCTGTGCGTTGAACTAAATAGACTTATAAATTGGGTTGTTGATATTTATGCACAGTTCTGGATTGTAAATAAGACTGGCCTACCTCTCAGTATCAGGGTAAGTTTAAAATAAAAATTCTTTAACATTTTTATTATCCTGAATCTGTCTTTATTTTAAATTATTTTATTTGATTTTTCTCTATAGGAATCACAGACGAATGTGATGTACGAAATTCCAGAAAACGAACTCGTCGTTTTTTCCCAAAAAGAGAAGAGAAGAAAACAAGTGATAAAACTCAAAGCTCAACAATCGGGATGGTCTCCATCATTTAATCTGGATGGAATAAGTTCAATGTCTTTAATCCTGTGCAGGGATATCGAGAGGCGAAGAAAATATCGAATCCTCTCAGAAAGTTTAATTTCCCACTTAGCACCCGTTTTTACGAAAATCGTCACCTTTTTACCCTATTTTTTCGTCAGTAACAAAACGAAAAAGACTTTGAGGTTCATGGAAGAAAACGAGGAGGCTGATTTGTGGAATGATTTGCTTCCTGGACAAGGAATGGCTTTTTGGCCCTATACAGAGTCTATGAAAATGCGAGTCAAGTGGAAGAACAGTCAACTAGTTTCTCAACATTTTGATATGATTGCAGTTGGAAAAACTGTTCTTAGAATAGATAACGGGGTTGGTATCATGCAAGCTCTTTAAGAAAATTTCCACCTTTTCAGTAAAAAGTAGATTTCATTTTGTTTGTTGTAAACTGGAAATTTCGCTTTTGAAAGCCTTTTTAATATTTATATTAATTTCAGACGGCCTTGTCTGTTCATATCGACGGAGGAAGCAGTTCCCCTTTCAACATAACGTTTGAAAAGTTCCAAGACGGAGATGCTCCTGTCAGAATTGACAATCTCTGTAATAATTTGTTCCTAAAAATCAACCAAATAAACTTAGGACAAGCGACGCTTCTAAATCCTTTACAAAATTTAATTTACACGTGGGATGATCCAACTAGAGACAGAATGCTTATTTGGAACGTCTACAACAGTAAAACAAAAGGATATTTAGCTCAGTTCGCGAAGGTATTTATTAGGTTCTTCTATATAAAAGAAATTGTGCAAAAATAATCAAAATAAATAACAATCGTGTTATTTACTAATATATGAAAATTATTTTACTACGGTTACTATTATTTTAGGACGGATATGGGGAAGAAACTGTTCTTTTACGAACTTTGAAGCGCTCTTCTACTTCACTTTCAAAGAAACTCATCGTATTAGAAGAAAAAGCATCAGTTTTTGGAGGTAGTAGCAATGAGGATACAGACAGCGATGCCGAAATTGATTTGTTAAAGTTGGATCAAGTACAAAATAGTAAATCTATTGTCTATTGGGTGAGCTACATGGAAGGAGAACAGCGAGTTTTAATGTTTACACAAGACGAAAGTATTTTTCTAAAAGTACGAAGCGTTGTTGACCCAGAGATCAGCGAGAAGGAAGTTTTCTTCGCCATTTCTGGAATTGGTCTCAGTCTTGTGAGTTATATGTAAATCTTACTTTTTAATTACTTTATATATGCTTATATTTGAATCAATCACTCACTTTATTTGAGTTCTTGCTACTTGCGAAGAATTTCCAAATTAAATTATATTCAGAACAGAAAACTTTTATACATATTTCATTCTCTTTATAATGTACAATTATACTTTCTCTATATAAAAATCGGGGAGTTAATAACTTAAATTCTGGTGTACATTCACTCATGAAATTGATAAAATCACCTACGGAAACCGTTTGAAATATTATCAAATATTTCTTTAAAAAAATAATGTAATTCATAAAAATCATTTTTCTTCAAAGGTGGCAAATTCGAACGAGGAATGCAGAGAACTTGCATACGCCAGTATAATGGATTCTGCAGCCCATTGGGAAGTCTTCATCGGGCAAAAGTGGAAATCTTTGACACTCGAATTAAGCGCCTGGATTGAAAATAAATATATCAGTAGCGCAAAGAAAGTCCAATTTGAAAACTTTATTGACGTGAGTTTAAATTTTTAGTATGTATATCATTATCAACAAATGTATAACATATTTACTATTTATCATGTATATTCCTTTTACCTTGACCCTCTTTAACTCATTTCTCATTTATGAGTTCAGATTTTACCTTTCTTTTTTCATAATTGCAGATTGATCTTTCAAAAATGTACATGACCAAGCCCTTTTTTGGCAAACTTCGAAGAACATACTCTCCAGGAATTTGGCTGCATTACAGAAACTCCGCGACCTTCACCTATCTTCAAGGAAATATTCACAGAATGCAGGTACAAATCTTGAAAATAAGATATGCAATGCATAACTAAAAGAAGACAAAAATATATCTGGCTACAAAAAAATTACATATTAAACATTTTATATATATATATATATTTTTAGATTGATAATCAGCTACAACAAGTCTCGTTTCCAGTGATGTTGCACACATCATTACAAAAGTCTCTGACGCATGTAATGGAGAACCGAAAGCTAAAACACTTTGTGGAGTTTTGTTGTTTGAAACAATACAAAACTACATGCAAAGTTTTTAAGTATGTAAATCAAATTTTTTTTATAGTTAAGCCCAATCATGAACTCAATTAAACTTTATATGTAATAATAATGTTTAAAATGCAAAAAATAATGTACCCTTTCCTTTCAGAGAAGTAAGTTTAATTGTTAGAGAATTCAGTTTGAATCTGCAAGAGGACTTTTTGATATGCTTGATAAATAATCTGTTTCCAAAGAGATTGGAAACGAAACATTCTATTGCTGTTAGATTGCGAAAGGATCTCACCACTATTCACGTAACTCCTTTTTATACCAAAGAAAAGGTTAGAATATTTGATTATATATTTAGAAACCATACAACCAAATTGTTTTTAAGATTGTTGGGCTATAGTTCCAAACTCAAGATTCAATTTCTCCTTTTTATTCAACGAATATTATTAAAAACCGGTACTTTTTATTCGCTCTACAAAACACATTTTCTATTTCAGAACTTGGAAAAACAAAATAGTGATATTATTGAGCATCTCTACATTTCACCGATTACAATACATCTCAAGCTTTTAGCGAACGCAAATAGTATCAATGTCAATCAATCTAATGAAGTGTCTGAATACTGTACTTTTGTGAGGTGCATGTATGATTATGCTTGCAGAGGAACTTTCGAGAAAAGTGCAGAATTTAGGTTTACTTCTTCAAAATGTTGATATTCAAAGATATTTTTTTCTGAGACAGAAAAAGATAAAAAAAAACGTTTTAAATTAATTTTTCAGATTGCCAGCCTATGAAACTGACTGTCTGAAAATAAATAACAAGAAATGCTTTTTGAATATCTGGCATTATTATACTGGAAAAATCTTACAACAATTCAATGTCCTAATACTGTCAGTTACTGTCTTGGGAAATCCGTATGGATATAATTTTAAATCATCCGAAGAAAGTAGCTACGAATCCAATTCGGTGAGTAACCTTCCCAAAGAAATTTACTTAAAAACCTGTACCAGTTAAGAGGATATTTGAAATGTTTCTTACAAAAAAAAAAAAGAAAAAATGTTTTTCATCTGGTTTTTTATTTTTAAAGATAATGATTTGCGAGGACGAATTCGCAGAAAAATTAAGCTACGATATTTCGTGCCTTCTGGGATATTCTACTTTGGATACAATGCAAACTACTCATTTTACTTTTCAGGATACAGAAAGCAACGATCTTTCCGTGAAGGTAAGAATTTTCAATTTTGTGTGATATGATTTAAAAAAGCCGTTATATTTTTAATGTCGATTCTTATGGGGTTTTTTGCTTCCAAATATTTTGTTCATACCCCCGTAAACCTTTCCAATTAGTATCCACATTGCTTTCCTATGTGTATGTACAGTACATGTGTCCCTAAAAAATTATATATTTTATGTTCTAAAACGTCTCACAATGTGGAGATTTGATGAAAATTGTGAAAGTGATTTTTCACATAAAATTACGTTTTTTTTAGTTTTGACCTTGACGATGTTATTTGTGCCTATATTTTCGTAAATAGGCAGCGACTCAAAATACATACAAGTGTATATGTTGCCTCAACAAAATTGAGAGTAAAGGCTATTCGGAACAACTTATCCAATATTTTAAAGATTTAGTGGTCTTTTCTGAAATAAAAAAAAAATCTTGTAGGAATCGAATTAAAAATTTATCGTGATCAATTCGTACCCTCTCCTAATAAGAAAATATAAATTTTTAATAAAGTACGTTTAATTAAAGACAGTGAATACGTACGTGGAAAATATGGATGAATCATTGCCGGTACTTTTGATCAACAATTCCTTCTCTGTCGATATGGAACTGCAGCTTTCGGGCTTAATCATAAAGCCAACGGACAGTGAGTAATACTAATGATAAAAGATTTTTAATGCTAAAATTTATCTCGTAATTGTAACATTTCAGATACTCATCAAGAGGAGTTAAGGTACTTTTTTAAATCAGTTGGGAAAGGTTTACTAAGGCTTACAAAGAAAGAAGGCAAGGCTTTCCAAACTTATCCAGGACTAATCACGGATACAATTAAAAGGTATTTTTAATTAGTATACAAATTTACATCTTATCGACCGTTATAAGTTATGTCTATTAATTTTTGTTTCAGAGCTCAGGAAATAGGCTACAAATTTGTGGCAAGAGCGCGTTTACCACGATACATCGATCCTTATTCGGTAGTTAAAATTAAAACAATTCTGATTTAGATTTTTATGCAATTTTGCCCAGCCATAATATCGTGAATTTCAAATGAAATCTTCAATAATTTTAAAATTATCACAACTTATATTTTTCAGGGCATTGAACTCTACTCATATCATAAAGCGAAGGGCTTACATTTACTGAATGTAATAAATAAAAACTGTTACTCTCGTAAAGACTCTTACTGGGCACATTCAGCACTTTCTAACGATGGAAAGCACGTTGCTCTCATATCTTTAAGGTAATTCCATCTTTCTACTGAAAAATAGTTTAATTTAATACCTATTATCAATATCATTCACTATTTATTAAAAATGCTTTGTTACTTTTTAAAACGTTCTGTAGGCACAAAATTTAAAGACGTAATTAGAACGTCTTGAGAACGTTATTTAGCTTGACTTAGGACATTTTGTGCCCACTCGGTACTTTTTCTTCCCTTATTTGGCTTTTTTTATTTTTCTAAAATATTTTTGTCAAGAGAGAGGTAGCCTTTTCTAAGAAAAATTAGTGTAACGAAATGTTTCGAAAATCTTTTAGGAGAATATTTCTGATTGAACACAGAAGTATAGGGGAACCTTGGACTGTAGAATGGAGCATAGATATCAATCAACTTTCCGAACCACCTATTGTTAATGGCAACAAACTTGCACTTCACATTAATAAGGTATGATTTCATTATTTATACATATACAGGCTCGAACTGGCCATATGGCAAATAGGGCAAATGCCCGATGGGTCGGTGTGGCCGATAAAATGTCGGTGTGGTCTACAAAATGCCCGGGTCGGTTTCACGTCCCAGTTCGGGCCTGTATATATATATGTAAAAATTAAGCTGCTAAGCTTAAATTTACAAATATTTGACGAGATTTCTACAAAAATATTTTCAAATCTTACAATTACATAAAGCATTAGTTTTGTTTATTTTTCTTCTTCAATCTAATCAAATTGCTCATAAAAATCAATTAAAGGACCAACAATAAAACTTTTCAAAGTGAGTTATAACGCTACTTCTTTAATTTATGTAAAACTTTCAAAAGTGGAAGATTTATTTTTAAAGGTAAATGACCAAAGTTCAGCATTAATTATATTTTATGCAGCAAATTTATACTTTACTTACAATTATTTCTTAAATAACTATCTCCAAATTAAAGAATTGTTTCCACAGCGGAAACTCAAAAATAATAACAAAATTAAATTTGGTGCGTTGTTGCCATAAAGTTGAGAAATTAAAAAAGTTTTAAAAACGCGTTGGAGTAAAAAACGTTATTTACCTCAAAAGAGAAGAAAACAAGATCAAGAAACATATTTGCAAAGAAGTGAAGTTTCTATAAATATCGATTTGAATAGCTTTGTAAAATATTATTAGTTTTTTTTTTTCAATTATCATTTTTAAATTAGTACTTCACTCTATTTTAAATTCACTGGTGGCCACTAGTCACGAAAATGTAGTAATAATAATTCAAGCTTTGGATGCTGAGCATTTTTTAATCTTTATTTAATATTTTCAACTAAGAATTGCATTAGTATACAATTCCAAATTGAAGTAAGCAGCTACCGGATTTAATTTCTTTCTAGTACATGGAAAAAAAACTCTATGGTTGTGACAACCACTTAAATATGTAGTAAAATATGATAGAACTACTAATTTGTGGTTGCTAAAACCATATATGTGATTTTTGCGACTATTATGAAATAATAATAATTATTATTATTGATTCAATAATAATACATAGTTGTCACATAACTGTAGTTCTTGCCATATAATAGTTGTGGTTGTGGAAACCACAAATTGTAGTTGCACCATATTTTACTAGTTCTGTGGTTGTCACAACCATAGCAGTTTTTTACGTGTAAGACTTCTGGGTATTATTTTAAAAAATTGCATTAATTGGAAATATATATAATAGAAAATTGTCGTCAATAAAAATCAAATGATTTTTATATTTTCAAAATATCTCGCAAAGTTTATAACTTTAGCTGTTCGTAAAATACAGATGGCTGCATTATCTAAAAATAACTACAAAAATTCAAAACAATTGAATATAATTGTGGTCAATCGAAAGTATTCAATAAACTAAGATTGATTAACAATTCAAAATTCAAAAGATATGTGAAGAGAATCGATTTTTATCGAGGCGTCACCGCATGAGACCATAAAATTCTCATCTTATTGGCAATACTTTGAATATAAAGAAAATAAAAATAAATCTCTAGTAAAATCACAATTAAATATAACTTTTGTCTCGGCACATCATTATATCCAGGACGAGAAGATGTCGTCTGTGGTCGATTGGTACTTGGAAAGTAAGGAAGTCGCAGTATTGGAGTGGCTATGTCGCAAGATAAACATCGCCATGATCCTAAACATGGAGAGCAGTACTTGTCCTCGAAATGATGCATAAAATGTTAAAACTCAACTATGTCAGATTGATGTATATTTCAACTAATTCTCTACAATAAATCTTATTAAGAGACGATGTAAAGGAGAGACGATAATCTTCCTACAATTGCGTAATTTATTCGCTTTTTCCGAAGTTAGATTGCAGATCACTGGATAAAGTACGTCTAGTTTATTTCATAATTTATTTACAAAAAGTCTTAGTAAATTACACTTACAGGCATCTCCACTCGAACTAAAGTAAATAATTTAAGAGCTACACGTATTAAGATGTCTATAGAGTAGAATATTTTGGGGTTGGGGGAAAAGTCGAGTTCAGGGAAGTGCCCTTGTCATCCTTATTTTATACTTCTTGAGAAGCTTAAAAATTCTTCGACTAGAGTCGAATATAAGGATCGTCCGTTAAATCTTTTTCTATAGTCAATGTAGTAAATTGATGAACTTACGTTCTCGAGTAGATTTCCATCTCCTATTTTTTTCTTTACAAAGTAACATCGTTTGTACAATCGATGATAAATCAATGTTAATAGGAGTCCCTCGACAAATTTACTTGAATTTAATTATTCATTTTGGAACACTTCACTCGTCTCGGAAATTTAATTAGTCCACTTTTTACACATCGAGACGCTCCCTCATCTTTTATCATCGCAATTATCCATTTTGCTCGTATTAGCGCACGAGCGGGTTTAAAAAATCGCCTTTTTTCTTTTAAATAAAATAAAATATATGCATATGTATAAAGAACGGAAGGATTTCATTCTTTGCTAAAGTGCACGCGAATGACTATTCGTTATTTCGCTTAAGCTAGTGTCTGGTAAACCCTGTCCCCCTTCCCCGTTCCACCCCCCAACTCCACATTTCACGCACACCCAAGTGTCCGATCCCTCCCCACCCCCTCCCGGCCAAGCAACAACGTACGTATCACACCAAACAAATTTTCACCCTTAAAAATCGTTTTCACCACATTTTCACTTCTTCTTCTTCATTCACACACACACACACACACACACACACACACACACTTTCTTGCGTTCAATCTCTCTTTCTCTCACTCTTACATTCATTTTTCTAATTCTCATTTTCTCATTTAGCATTTGCTCGTATTTTCGATTCGCTTCTAGTTCTGTCTGTGCTTCTAAAGTCGAGACTTCCGTGGGTCTAATCCACGCACAATCGGTGCCACATTTCGACGGCACAAACCGAATAAGATTCAATGGAAGTGTGTGTTATCTACAAAATACCTTAATTACTCGCTAATTACAGCACAAAAACATGCAAATATAAAAATTTGCATTATATTATCATATTTATATATATAATCGTCACCCACGATATAACACGTCGCACCATGGCGTCGAGTTAATTTAATTGGTGGCTTCTTTTATATATTATTATGCAGCTGCTGTTTTTCACGGAGTTCCTCACTCTCTCTCTCTCTCGCTCTCCCCCCCCCCTCACTCACTCTCTCTCTCTTCCTATCTTCCATTCTTTTTAACTATCTCTCCATTCTCCCTTCTTCCTCTCGTATATTTCTCGACTATTGAATATCTTACACTATCGATATTATTCCAATTCAAGATTGAAAGGTATACCAATGGCGCTAACCACACTGCGCTAACACCGATAATTAGCATTTTCTTATACTTGTTTAATATAAAACTACAACCGTGCCACCGTTTCATGTTCCTCGGTACCGAGCCGTTTTCTAAAAACAACACCCACGCTCGAGTTACGACGCGCTCCTGGAGCACTGGAACAGCACCCGCGCCACTATAGCCGCCACCTGCTGGTCAAGGATCTGACTCATCACAAGTGCCAGCAGACGCGACTCATGCTGCAATAGCAAAGTCCGGTTGTCGGGATGCCTCGCCAGATTCAGCAGGGTTCCCGCCGCACGCCGCAACATATCCAGACTCGTTCCCATGGATTCCGGGTTGTCTCGAAGAGCCGGCAATCCATGTTGGTTGGCCACTTGGAGGGCGCTGCTCTCCGCCTGTTCGATGAAGGCGACCAGTAGCGCTACACAAGGTGTTTGCAGAGCGATTGTACGCGCCACACCGCTATCGGCCGCCGAGAGGAAGTGCAGAAGATTCACGCCAAACTCTCGCAAAACTTGTTCCTCACTCCGGCATAGAAGTCTCGTCAATACTGAACAGAGTCTCTGGAGTCTGGAGTAGGGTGGCGTGGCCACAACAAGGTCAACATTGCTTTCCGTTACACAAAGTTTACAAAGCGCTTCAAGTGCGAGCCTCTGCGGTGAGAGGGATGAATTGAGGCTTACAGTTGGGAAGGGATCCTGGCCATGAGCAGCTGGACACACTGCCCAATGCAATAAACCATCGAGAACGGGCCGCGAAATCTCCTCAGGATGCTGACTAAGGTCTAGGTGCCCAGCAATATTGGCTGACATTACAAGGATATTCTCTCTAATGTGATGTAGGAAATTCCACCACCACTCGCTTTCTCCTTGGAGACTGCTACATGAATCGGCAAAGTCTGCATCTTCTTCCCGGTCGTAGTTTCGAGTTTTTAACGTTCGGACCGGATGCTCGTGATGTAAAAGTAAAAGTTTTCCAAGAAGACTGAGGAAGGTGACGTTTTTGGCGAACTCGGTCTCGTTACCAGGGATGAAGGTTAGATTTCTGAGGATCGTCGAGAGGCAGACACACCGTTGTGCGAGGCTGTTCTGGGTTTCGGTGACGAGGTAAAGACTGGCCTCGTCTCTGGAGTAACTTTCGTCCTCATAATCACTCATTCGTCTTCTCTTGAGCGTTCCGGCTGGATCTTTAATTTTCAATCTTGGTCCCTCCTTCTCTTCACTCGTAGCTGCTTCCTCCTCAGGTTCCACTTTGGGTTCTCGCTTTTCAGAGTCCACAGTGCTCGTCGAGTCGCTCAGGCCGTTCTGATTCGGAAGAGATTCCTCGTCCTCTTTGGGGAGCTCAACAAAGTGTTCGCCCACATTGTTGTTCGCTTTTGAGTCCACCTCGCACTCTTTCCTGGAACTGTCATTTTTCTTCTCGAAGAGCTCCCGCGTTAGGTCATTCATCTCTACCGGTTCCTTTTTAATCCTGGAGAGAACGTCACTGATGGACTTGGTTTTCTTCTTCTTCTCCTGTTTACGCTCGTTCGTGTCCTTGGGTTTGTCGCAAACGTCGTCAGGTTTCCTAACAGACTCAGAATTTTCGGGAAGAGACTCGGAGACTTTAATCTCGTCTTTTGAATCAACATTTTCTACTTCTTTTTGTAGAAGAGGAGGCTTTTCGTCTCTTAGGTGATGTGCAAAAGGCACAGTACCTGTTTCCGATTGAAAACAGGTCACTATGTACTTGGTGGTGTTACTGTCTACTTGCCAAGGTTCTGTATCAGCTTCACAATCCAAATGATCCCAAGGCCTTCGACTATCCAACACAAAGATGTCGTCATCTCTGGGAACCATTTTTACTGGACGACCGCGTCTAGAAAGGAAGGTATAGTTTGAGCAGGAGAGTAACTTGGTACGATCCTCTGGATCAATGGGTCGCGTCACCGCTCCGAGATCAACTTCTGGCCCATCCGTTCCTTGACCCCAATATCGCTCCTCTTCTGCTGTCGAAGACTCGAACATGTCAGAGAGCGAGCGCGAAAAGTGCTCTAATAAAACGTCTAGCATTCCCGGTAGATGTGCCAGTCCAAAGTAACTCACCTGAAATCCAAATTAACAAGAGTTTTAGTAAAGTATCTTCATTTGCAAAATATTCATATTATTTATTTATATATATATTAGTTAGCAATTTTAGTTAATGAGTGTTCGTAAATTGAAGCGTCGGCTGTAAAAACGTTACATGTTGGCTAACTTCGTGGGCCCAACTTTCTTTTGATTCTTTTTATGTTTTCTTTCTCATCACGGTAGCACCTCCATCGCTGTAAATGTTTTTAATTTAAAAATACAATTTATTCCACTGCTTGAATGCTCTCATAACAAAATATGGTTATTTAGATTGACATTTTAAATCTTTAAAATGCATTTATCATAGAGCATGCTTGATAATCCAACCAGTAAAACAAACTGTATTTTTAAATACAAGTGTATTTAGCGATCGAGGTGTCACCGTGGTGAGAAAGAAAACTTAGAACCATGAAAATAATCAAAAGAAAGTCGGACTCACGAAATTAATCAACTATTAGCTACCTTAACTAAACTACAAAGCAATTAAAACTCATAGTAAAGGGAAACTTACAGAAGAGTCGTCGAATAAAAGAATGTTTAAAACATCCAAAGCCCAGCAGCTTTCAGCAAGAAGCCCCGAACGCAACGCCATCATGATCCGCCAGGCTTCCACTGGCGCAACATCCGCGCGCGTTAACTTTCGTCGTTTGTACAATAATGGCGTGACTACTTCGACGCTGTCAGGGGGGAATGTCATTTCTCTTTTCGGTGCAGGTTGTTGGTTGAGCATGGGATTCATGCCAAGCTGACTCTGTAAATTCAAAGACTATAATCAATCAATATTCATTCTCACAATCAGTAACATAATCTCGCACTCATTTAAAAAATTGATTAATTAAAAGCGTTGAACAATGTCACATTATTAATAATAAAAATAAATTGACGAAATATTTATTGAATCAGTACCTGGTGAGGACCAGGAGGTGGATATAAAGTTGACGGTTGATTTGAATAGTGACGTTCCCAAAGTGTTGGCGGATGAGATATGGGGATACTAGGTTGGGACGAGGGCCTAGCTGGTTGTTGGCTTCCCCATTGTTGATTACTAGTGATCCCTTGAACGCCAGCTGGTGGGGGAGGGCCAGTAGGAATCTGAGGTGGTGGAGGCTGCGGTTGCGGTTGTTGCGATGGAGGCTGGGGTTGTTGACTAGGATACTGAACTCTAGTGCCTGGATTGCCACTGTTATACTGATTCGTCGCACCTGGCCATCCTTAAAAAAAATAAAAATACTTAATACAAGGAATATAGGGGAGAAACTGCGAAGCTTGAATTATTATAAATCATGCAATAACCCTATCGAGATTTTGGAATAGTATTCGTGTCTTTACCAGAGTAGGTTGGCCGTTGCTGATTATACTGAGCGTACTGCTGGTCTTTGGCAAAATCTGGATGACGTCTAGGTTGCTGAGGACCTGGTGGAGGCGGTGGCATATTTTTGTTAGTTGCGGTACCCGATGGATAAATTTGGCTTCCACCTGGTGCTCCGTATCCGGTCTGGGAAAGGAATTTGTGTTCGAAATTTGTAATTCATCAAGACTGCTTAAAATTAACAGCTGCTGAAGGATTATCACTTACCTGTTCTTGCCTATAATAATCCTGAGGACACGAGTACGTCGAAGATGCAGGTGATTGTGCCGGAGAAGAGGGTTGACAAGAGGGTGGCTGTTGTGCATTTGGCGGATGACCCTGCGGCGCCGAGGGATAATTACTATTCCGTGCGCCGGGCGGGGTTCCCGTTGGATAACTCGCCGGCTGTTGACTTCCAGCGTACCTATTGTACATGTCCTGACTACCGGCACTGTTTGGCGGCATGTTGCCTCCGGAGTATCCCCTGTGCGAAAGAAACCTTATTCTTTCGGAACACTCTAAGTTATTATCTTTGCACAAAGATTTCAACTCTTATTCAATAAAATGAAATTATCAAATTCAAAAATCAAATATCAGTTTTCAGGAGAGGAAAAAAAGTGCTTTCTGTGTGGAAAAGCTGAAGGTAGATTTCTTTTTTTTGAGCTTAGATGTAGGCTAATTAGCACCCTTCAATTAATTACACACGACTCTCCCAGTAGTCAACGAATCCAAAAAGGGCCCTCTCACTACTCAACAAATTTCCCTCTCTCTCAAATGTCACACACTGCATACACAATGATTATGCGGATGGTTATCAAGTGCGATTTGAGAGATGATAATTTCATGCTGTTGACTATTGGGAGGTTGTGACTATTGAAAGAGTCGAGTGTAGCACCTTTTCGTCAAATCTAATCTAGATAATTTGCAGAATTACAAAATTTAAAGCTGAAGAAAAAGAGTTCAACAAACCTTTCAGAGTCCGGTACATAAGGTGGATAATGCGAGCGAGGTGAGTATGGTTGATTAAACTCGCTCTGCTGCGACATTCCGCTACCTGGTGGTCTAATGTACTGATCCTGGGGATAGTTTTGGAAGGAACCAGCACTTTGGTAGTTACTCTGTTGCATCCCTGCAAACAAATAATAAAAGAAATGTATTTAATATTAAATTCCATTTTTAAACATTGAATAAATATTGAAAATGAACGTTTGAAAATATCGAGTTCAGAAAACATTACATTAAAGCAGATAAGATATCAACAAGTTCTATCAACATTATTGAAGAAGTAAAACTGTAAAAGTGCCGACAACGACCAAAATGAAACAATAAATTTTTTAGGATAAAAATAAAAAACATAGTCTAAGTAATGAAAAATGTTTATTCTGGGAATTATACGGTTTTCATACTTGTTATTGTTATTAAAGCAACAAACTTTTATCACATTAAAATAAAACTTGAGAATATCGGTTGTTCCCATTCTGTGTATTGTGGAAGGTAAAGTTCGTTACAAGCAATGATTTTACACATTTCATTAAAAAACTTGGTAGCTTACTATATTGAGAATAACTAAAAAGTCTTCAATATCCCTTGAAATTTCGAAATCTGCTGTACACTCAAAATTCGAGTGATCAATGTCTCGAGTTTCCCTGACTTGCGATGACCCTGATATTTAAAAATATTTGACACTCCAATATTTACTCACCTTGATGAGGCGACGGCGCGCTGCTTTGGCTAGGAGGCCTCGGCGGTGGCGGTGTGTACTCTCCACCAGGACCACCTGGTGCGCCGCTCGCATAACTACCCTGGTAACTACCATAACCATCCATAGACGCGCCACTCGAGCCAGCAGCTGGAAAAGAGTCCTGGGAGTTGGAAGATCCTAAGGAAAACAAACAATATCATTATGATGAAAACTGTCATCGCTCGACTTGTTGCCGAAAATTCTGAATGATAACTTTCAGCCTCGAAGTCTGCGTTGACCTACCTGGAGAAGGTACGGAAGCTGTACCTTTGGATCCTTTTTTCTTGGAACCAGCCTCCACCTGATTAATAATCGGCTGGGGATCAACGCCTCCTCGGTCAAAGTGGCATTCGAATGGAAGCAAATGCTTTGTGTAATGTTTACGTAACGTATACGCAGCACTGCTACTCGCACCAATCCCAAGAAGACCTGCGATGTCCTTCCAAGTTTTGTTTTTTGTCACCTGCGAAAGCGAACTTTGATTCTACTATCTGTTCAAATTTACCCAATTCTTACAAAAAGAAACAAACTGTGAAAAGATGTAGACTTTTTTCACATACAAAACACAGAGGAAAGCTTCTATTGAATCAACATACAAATGTGAGCATTTAAGACAAATTCAAATTAACATTTGAATGTCTTGGATCCATCTTAACATTCAATTTCCTCATTTTACTTAAAAAATATTATAATTAGATAGTTTTTCGCTCTACAGGGGTACTCATTTTTTAAATTGAATTATGGGTACAGAGCTAAAAAATTCCTAGCTTTAATACTTTTTTTGTAAAATGAAAAGATTGAATTTTGAGGTTAGATTTCAAATTCTTCGTTCTGTGCAAAAAGTATTTAAATTACATACATATTTTTTTGCTCCATATGCAAACTTATATTTAAGAAGAAAAAAAGAAGAAAAAAAAAAAAAAAAAAAAGGAAGGGAGGACGCTATAGAACGAAAAAAAATCCATTTTAATATTTATTAAGTAAAATGAAGAGATCCAATTTCAAGTTGAAAACTTGGAATCAACAAAAAAAACTGATAAATGAATCAAGTGTATCACTAAAACTAATAAAGTAAATGAAGAGTCAAATTAAAATTGAATTGCAAATGTACAAAAAATTGTTAAAATTTAATGATAAAACATCACAATACATGCATTCAAAAATAAAAAAAATAAGTTTCGTGTGAAATAAGTACATCTAATTTACCAGTATTACAAGGTATTATTACTTTTGTATCTTCTCTCAAAAATAGAATAATTCCATATAGCACCAGGGTTCCTAGAGGAATTTCTTTTCAAAATATGACGAACGACTACTTAGAGAAAGAATTATTATGCGACTTGACGATACGGACATCACAAAAGGAAACACTTCGGATGACATCAAAATACTAATCATGCACAATCGGGCACAAACAAAGAACACTAATCAGCGTGTAACAAGAGGCATCGTGAACTATTCTAGTGCAGTCTTGGACGTGAAACTTAAGCATTTACTATAGCAAAACTCGCTTTGACGCAAATGATTCAAAAATGTTTAAATAAAGCTGTAATTAGATCGGTTTTCAATCCAAACTACAAACTCAAAACGTTCAAACCTCTAAAAGCCAAATAAAATACTGAGATTTAAATTAGGACAATAATTTAATTTATAATAGTCTTTACTATTTATTCCATACAAGAAAAAAAAAAAGAAAAAAAAAACGCTCAGAATCTAACTTAAATTCCGCTTAACATTATAAAATAACTTTCAAATGTTAAAAATTTCATAACTTTAAAAATGGTTTGTGAAGCCTTTGGAACTGAACAATTTTGAGATTTAAAGGTATTGGGTCCAAGTTCTAACCTCAAAATTCGATTTCTTTATTTTACTTAATAAATAGAATATTAGAATTAGGTATTTTTTCGTTCCATAGCGCTACTCTCTTTTGAAAATAGAATTTTGTTTGCAGAGCAATAAATATTTAATTACAACATTTGTTAAGTAAAATGAGGAAGTCGAATTTTAAGTGTTGAAATTATAGTTTCACCACCACCCTTAATTCCAATTAATGATCTTTAAAGAACAGAAAAATATCACTTGTTTCTCTTATTTTTCATAAGATTTTCTCTCCTTTTTCAATAATAATTCCGTTCATTTTTTTTCAATTTAAATACATTTTTTAACTTTAGCTTTAGTGTTGATTTTAAATTCTATCCTCAAAATTTGATCTTATTTTACTTCACAAATATTATATGTAATTAGAAATATTTTAATCCAGTAGTGAAACTCATTTTTTAAATAAAAGTGTACGTATAGAGCGAAAACAAATATAATTTAAAATAAAGTACATAAATATATTGAATGAAAAGATATCAAATTCCAATATCTATTGAGGAAATTGGTGAGACTTAATTTTGTGATTAGAGTTTGGATCAACATTGAAATGTAAGCGAAAAAAATTGATTTTACTAAAAAATTAAAGAGTGAGGCTTGTTTTGTTTTCCCGGTGAAAATTCTTGTTTCACAAAGTGAAATATTTAAAATAAATATTAAAATATTAAAATATTTTAATAATCACAATATTTAAAATAAATGAAACGGCAAAAGCTCACGATGGACCTCTGAATGTGTGTAAGATGAAAAGACCAGTACATAGACAAAAAGAAAAAAAGAAAAAAAAAAAAAAAAAAACGATAAGACACCGAGGGCTAGATGGAACTACACTGCACCTTGCATACCTCCATGAAGCCCCCCCTCTCCTTCACGTAGATATATAAACGAAACAAATCGAGGGGGTTCTTGGAGATGGTGGGACAACTGGTGATTGGCGACCTCTTTTCTTCCATGAAAGTAACCAGCTTATCCAACCATGTTCTTCGCTCTATCGAGTCGTCCATTTCGTACAATTTCGCTAAACTATCAGGTTTCTGCAAAATAAATAAATTGTTAATCATCGTCCGTTTGCCAGAGAAAGTGCTTTGCTAAGCAACTTTGAAGGGAGCTTAAATTTATTTCATGCAGTAAAAGGAGTGAAAAGAGTTACTAAGCAGTGAAAATATCTTATGAAATCGAAATTATTTGTGACTGTAAAAAGCGATTGAAAGAGGGTGTTGCACAATTTGACAAACAAAAAAAGAGAAAATTGTGATACCTTTTTAACTGTTTTAAAACCGTCCAGTTAAAAAAAAGTGTAATCTTTTATAAACGTTTAATTCGATCTCTTCATCTCACATACTTAATAAATAATAAAATTAGACTTTTTTTGAGTAATAGTTCTTTTTAAAAAATTAATACAGTTACAGAGTGAAAAAATTTCTACTTATAATATTTGTGAAGTACAATGACGAAATCGAATTTGCAGATTAGATACTATAATATTGAAAAATTCAATTGCTTTGAATCATCCAATAATCCTATCGTAGTCACAATGAAAAACAAATCAAGAAAATAATACTAACTCAATAAAATTTGAGGCAATTAAAGACCCCAGATAAAAAAAAAAGAGAGAAAAAAAACATGCATACTTTAATTTTCTCCGCAAGGATGCATCATTTTATAGAATTAATATGTTTTTACACAATAAAATATTAATTAATTTTAAAAAAGTTTGGGAAAATCAAAGCTGCTAGCTAGCGTAAATTCTAGCGAGAGATTGTACATAAAAAAAAAAATAATAACCTTAGATCTGTAAGGGTCTTGAGGCACATGACTGTTAAATACCTGTAAAAAAACGAAAAAAAAATGAGAAATTTAGGTGATTATATAAAAGTACTGATTCAAATATTTTAGGGATATCCAACAATATTATTTTTTAATTTTGAAGTGCACAACAGTGCTAGATATGTTTCTTTCTGTAATTCAAAATGTGTAATTTAATGCAGAGTTCGATGACTTTCCTCTAAAATTACAAAATGTGTCAGAGTCATAAAGTTTTGGATCATATTGTATGGGTCATTCCTCTTTAAGCAATTATGCGTCTTGATCTTGCAAAATGATTTTTACTCTGAAAGTTGGACGACCCTAAAGTGTCTCCACAAATGATCAGTACTCGAAACACACACTAACTCACGTAAAAAGTATGACATGCATGTATAAATTTAAAATTCAGAAATTTTTCAAATTAAATTGAAAGGTACGTACAGGACTTGCAGGTGTGCGCGGCCAGCCTGGACTATTCATGTCCGGATATTCCTCATGAATAGAATTGATGCTTGCGGCACCAGGAGATGGAACTGTGCTTTGCGGCGTGGTTGGATGACTGTGATATCCACCTAGCATCTCTTTTCGGACCTTTGGTGTAAAAGCTGGGTCTTCTCCAGATGCTGCATTGAAAAATTGAAATAAAAAAGGTGCTTACATTTAAATTGCTGTGATTGCATTAGTTGATGTATAATTCAATATAATACTGTCTTATAAAGATGTTCCACTTCACAGAAACCATTAGAAATTGAATTCGAGCGTTTGATTTTGCGTAAAAAGTATTAAAAGTAGACATTTTTTCGCTCTATAGATGGTTATTCTATTTTAAAAATGAATAGCATTATAAAGTGTAAAATATCTAATTATGTTTATTGAGCAAAATGAGAAAATTGATTTTTGAGATAGAACTTGGATCCATTACCTTTAAAAGAAAAAGTTTATCTACAAAACGTAATTCATGAATTTTCATAATAAATTTGAGGATAAATAATAGAAAAGTTATTTGAAAATTTTTGTCTCAAACCGCTCTTGACTAGAGTTACGCTAGCGTTTCTCTCGTCCCTCGAGGTTCTTATAAAAACTGAGTGATAGGGGCATTAGTATAAAACTAAATTATTTGAGAATGAGGTCGTTTCTCTACTTACAATTAGACATATTTTTTTTCCATCGAAGCTTTCATCTAAAGTGTTGTGAGTAGTAATTGCAAGGCTTGACATTTACTTCAGTACAAAAATCTACTTAAAATAAACGTATTGATAACAAATTTAAAGAAATACTGACCAGCCGATGCATTCGATAACGTGGATTGCTGGGAACCTTCGTCCAGGGAAGTGCCATCGGGACCTGTCGTTATCACAGATGTTACAGTTCCGCTTGAAGTTGATGTCACATTAATAGATGTAGTACCTATAGAAAAAATTAATAAATATGCAACCAAAAAAAGCATTTAAGGACATGTGATACTTTACCATAAGAGCAAATTAGTTATACCAATTATACATTCGTAATAATAAATATTTTTAGCTAATAAGAGTCAATAAACCTTCGTTTACATGAGACGAAGGTTTATTGACTCTTATATACTAAAAATATTTATTATTATGAACGTATAATCGGTATAACTAATTTGCTCTTATGGTAAAATATCACATGCCCTTAAGGACGTGTAGTAATTACCATATGAGCAAATTTAAATAACCTCGTTTTTTTTTTTTTCAAAAAGAAAAAATTGCGAGAAAAAAAAACTAAATTTACTCATATGGTAAGTAACGCATAACCTTAAATATATTTAGAATAGAAAAAATAAATATTATTTGTCTATTTATTTGTTTATCTAAATTGAAAACTTTCAGACTCGTATTGAATAAAAAAAAAAAAGTTTTCACAAAGTCGCTTGCGTACAATTCGAAACCTGCGTACCCTCATCTTTATTTATGACTCCGCTGAAAATTTAGGTACATCGATATTTTATAAAAATTTCATATTAGTTAAGATTCGAATGAAAAGCAAAGTAGGACATTGAAGATATTTTTTCATTGAAACAGTAAAAGAGGTACAGGTTAGAAATTTAAGGTTAGGAAGTCGGGACTACTTATCAAAAATGTAGTACACTCGACGTTCCCAATAGTAAATAAATCCAAACCAGAGTCGTTCCTAATAGTAAAAAAATTCCTTTCCTCAAATTTCATATCAATTGCGCATGCGTATTGCATATCAAATACTATTTTTAGTATTTTAAACTGCGCGCGAATAGCAACCAATCAGATGCCGAACGCAACGTATGAGCTGTTATGAAGTGCTTATTGCGAGTTGCGCTCTTTACTATTGAGAACGAAAATCTTTTACTATTGGGAACAAATTACTATTGGGAACATTACTATTAGGAACGTCGAGTGTAACTACTTTTCTTACTGAGACAGTAGCATTAAAAAATGTTGAAAAATCTTAATGTATTTAAGCTTTCAGCGGAGAGTACTTAAAAAAAATAAATTGAGTATAAGAATTCACCTGAGGCAGTGGTGGTAATCCCACTGTCGTTCGACGTTTCCGTAGTGAGATCGGCAGAACTATGGCTGGTGGGAGTAGGTGCGGGTGCGGGATGCGAATTCGGAGTAGTACTCGGCGGTGGCATGGGGCTTCCCTCATGGTTAAGCGGAGGTGTGGCTGAAGGGGGATGCGGATGTGGCACTGCTGCATTTGGTGGTGGCTGGTTGCTTACGTGGTTGGGGGAAGGTGCCGGCGGTCCCATAGAACTTGTCGGTGGGCCCATATTACCTATGCCTGTGATTCCTGGAGCACCTGGGGGCACCATACTTCCAGCTCCACTTGTACCGTAGACTTGAGGCGGTCCGGGACTCGGAGGCATGCCAGGTGACACGCTATTGAATCCCATTTTATGCTGCAATACAATACCAGAGAACGTAAAACATCCATCCAAGTTCCAGGTTCGAATTTAAATATAATAATTTACTTTAACAAATGTTTTTAACCATTTCTTGACATACTGGAGTGCATCGTACCCCAGCAACAAAAATTGTTATAGCAAATAAATTATTGATTATTTCAACTTGACAATTTTTTTTATAACTTCTTATGAGCTTAAATTTTAAAGTTATATAGGTTATATAGACAAAAAGTAAAATTAACTAAAGTAAAAAAATTGAAATAAAAAATGAAATTAAGAAAAGTGGGCTTGGGGTGATTTGTACCCCGGTGTGTCAAGCAAGGGTTAACAAGGTTAAAATCCTGGGATCTCAAAATTTTTTATTTAGACTAAATTGATTGCTTGGTTCCGTTGAGATGATTGAGATAAGCGAATAATTAATTTTTAAAAACAAGTGAAGGTAGATGACTGAATTTCGATGTCTTGCTCTAATGCTCTTATCTTCATCTGTTGTCAGTTTATTTACCTTGTCAACATGATAAATAATTTAGGAGACAAATTTGTGTAGTGATGAGGTTTTTTCAGGAAGCAAACGTTAAATAAATGTAATTTAATTAATGAATAAGTGCGTTGTAAAATTTGTTATTATTATTGCCGAGTTACTGTAATTTACTCATATTACACTATAGAGTTAAAATTTTCAAATAGATTTCGCCAAGATAGCACCGGATCTGTTAAAAAACAATTTTACAAAATGCAGGAAATTTACCGTATAAGGGGGGTATTGCACCATGTTGTTGGATCTAGCAGGTTGGTATTGATTGTTTGGCGGCGGTTGCGAGTTTGTAGGTGGCGGGTAACCCTGTGGAAACTGCATGTGCGGCCGAGGAGGCGGATAAGTACCCTGGCCAGGATAACCACCAGGTGGATTCCCGGCAGCTCCACCCGCTGCGTATCCCATTCCACTACCCATTGGGTTAATACCGCCAAGCCCGGTTGGTCCAGGTCCAGGTTGAACTACACCAGGACCGCTGCTATTCATTTTGTAACTGTGCATATGCGGTGAGGGACCTAAGGGTTGTTGATATCCTCCTGACAGAATAAACCAAATTAATGATTATTGGTGCGAGATTTAATAAAATGGTGATAGCGGAAGGTTAGTTTCAACTTTAATACCTTGAGTTGCCATGGGGGAGTGACTCATTCGTGCTGGTCCACTTCCATCTGACTGACTGCTTGACGGCCGTGGAGGCATCTGAACGTTTTGCTGACCTGCAGATAATCAAACAATTAATAGAGAGATCATTCAAAATAAAGTAATTGCACTGACTTTTATTTATTTATTCAAATTACTTGATTTTTTCAAAAATTTTAGACGAAACAGAAAGTATACTGACCAACAGCAGGGGACATCGAGCGAGAACCTGTGGACCCTGTAGGCGAAGGGGTAGGCCTCATCCCCTGTGAGTTTGGAGTTCCTGGACCAGCAGGTCCATTCGAACTATCGTTACTATTTTGGCCAGATAATTCCTGAAATTAAAAAAAATCACTGTAGTCTTGAAGAAAATAACGTTTCTTTTTGGAAGAAATTCCAGGATCAAAATGACGGTCGTTCAATCTTTTGAGGCTATCACTAATCATTTTTAATTTTATATTAAATTTTATTTTTCGTTCAGGATGTCGATTCACAAGACGATTTAGAATTCCAGGTCAAAGTATCATTTTTCAGGTATTTATGACATTTCGAAAATCAACTGATATTTAAATAATTGCATGTATAATAATTTGCATTGCAATTAGTTCTTGATAAAAAAAATTCTCGTCTTAGAAATAAAAAATTTTTGAAACATTTTACACTTCTAGGGCGTTCTAAAAACGTCTTGGTACATTTGTGCCCATTGAAGTTGAAGAGAATAAACAGAAAGCTGGAAAAAAGGTGACTAAACAAAAATGATTTGGTTTTTTTTATACATAAAAAATGTTATTATTGTTATTATTATTTTACACTACACTGTAAAAAATTTTTCTTGTAACTTTACCACCACGTTTTGTAATTATACCAAAACTTGTAAAATTACTTCTTTCAGTATAGTGAACTTACTTATTTGAATATAAAATAATACATTCTCTGATGAGAATGTAAAAAAATCATTTCCAACGTAGTGGTTTTATAAGATTTTGTGAACTTACCTTTCTGAAAATAGGTAACACATAATTGAACTGTCGGAAAGTTCAATTGTTACCTACTTTCAGAAAGGTAAATTCACAAAATCTTGAAAAAGTACTACGTTGGAAGTGATGTTTTTTCTTTTCAAACTAGTAAATTCAGAAGTAATTTTACAAGTTTTGGTATAATTACATAACGTGGTGGTAAAGTTACAAGAAAAATTTTTAACTTTATATCAACAGATTAATCTCATATAAACTACATTAGCTCGCCAATATATACAATCTAGAGAAAATCTAAACATAGAAATTTGATAGAAATTAAGGACATTGATCTCGTTTTGAGATGAAGAATTGGCTTAAGACTAGTCTTAAGTCTAAAAGTAGGTTTTAATTAAGTTGTAATATTAAACAAGTCATATTATAAATTAGACTTTTTTCCTATGCGGAAGTAATACATTTTTATACAAAAAACATTTCTTCTAGCGTTAAAAGTTGATGAAACATTGCATTTTTTCTAACAAAATGAATATCTATAATTAAGATTTGTGGGGACATTGAAAAACTGTTTTTGAAACATAGATGAATAAATGATAGAACTGTATATGTAGCAAGAGAAAAATTTCCCTTCTGTTATAAAATGCAGTACGTGCAGAATTGTAGCCTGTGAAGAAGTTATTTGATAGTCACAGCATTTTAACTCGATTTAATGACTGACAATTATTCTCTAACTTAAAACAAGTATTTTTTTAATAAATTAATCCTCTGAAATGTAAATTAAAAAAAAAATGTTAAAATCTTCAGTAAAATTAACTTTTATTTTTTGTTACTGAATATTAAAACAATTCTTCCTAAAGTAACACGAACCAATAATCTTATTTTTGAAGAGTATTCTTTTTTTTTATTGTAAAAGAAATGTCTTGGCCCCTAAGTTTCCATTTGGAAATTAACGAATTTAATTTTTGAAACGGAGCTTTTTCAAACACAGATTTAAGGGCATAAGAGAAATATAGTTTCGACAACTTTACGTTTGAAATAATAAATATTTTTCACTAAAACTAGACCATTTACCTTCGTCTGTACGAAACAGAGGTAAATGGCCTAGTTTTAGTAAAAAATATTTTATATAGCGAATGTAAAGTTGGCAAAACTGAATTTGCTCTTATTACCACATGCTCTTAATTGTTTTATATATAAATGATGAAATTTTAAGCACCCCTATTGCATTATGGAAGTCCTATAGGGGTTACGATAATATTGTTTAAAATGTGAATGTATTTAAAAGTACTAAAAGTCATGCGTGCGTCTCTGGAATTCGTAAGTATTTTTTAAGTATTGTGATAAATTTCTGTAAAATTTGTTTAAAAAATTTTTTTTTGGAAATTTTTCATATAAATCATCTGACATTTCCAAAAAAAAACTTTTAAAAAGTATTTTTTCTTTACAAGGCATATTTTTTAACACTTCTATTTTGTTAAAAAATCTCTATACACATTAGATTTCCAGTTAGCCGTATGAATACACAAAATTCAAATTATAGAGCAAAAAACATTATCAGACTGTGTATCTATTATTTTTTTAATATCTTAATTTTAAAAATATACAATATACATCCAGTTAATAAAAATGCTGTAAATACAAACACAAAACAAAATTTTAAAGATTTTAGTGATATATATATATATATATATATATATATATATATATATATATATTTTTTCACATCGAGTTCGTATCTACATTATTACTGGCTTTATGCCCATGCATTTCAGTTACCACAAAACCTAATAATAATGCATGTAAGTATGTAGATACAAAATCGTTTTAAAAAATAGTTTCGTGTATAAAATTCTAAATTACCAATGAAAATGTATCCCTAACCTCAAAATTAAAAAAATATATATTTAATTTACCTAATTAAAAAATGTCTTAGATTTTTGAAAAGAATATTTTCTCTGACTGAAGTGAAGGGATAATGCATATAAAGTTTTTGTGGAGCCAGTATCTGAATTATATAAAAACAAAGTTTTTGAACGGGTATTGGAGGAGGTGAAATCGTGACGAGTGAAAATACAGCAATATTGACGTAAAGGAGCGAACACTGTGGATACGTACTAGGACTTGCTAGGACTCAACTGATATGGTCCGATGGTTGAGAGGAATATCCTATCCTAGGTAGAATATGATCCCATAAGTTTACACGATGCATCCCGACCACGAGAATAATACACAACACGCGTCATATACGATTTTACACGCGCTTGATGCTTACGGTTAGGTGTGTGTGTGCATGTTGGCTCGTACACTTCATACTACGGGACGTCGCGGTTATATGCACACTGAAAAAAAAACCACTACAGCACTAGCAGTACACTACGCCCATCGGCCACGATCACAAATTTCCGAAAACATTTTTCTGGCGACCCATCGAAGAGAACGTGGAGAAATTTCTGTTCGTTGGGCAATCAAGAAAGTCCTTATTCAACGGCGCGAATGAGCCGATTCGATGCTTTTTCAGCATTTTTCATCGTCGTTTCGACGCTCATCGGCTCGAATCCCACTTGTGCGCGAGCAGAGTCACTTTAGAATCACTTCAGGATATTGAGTTGCACTGTAGTTGCACAGCCCGAGGAATCTGAAAGATTGGCGCGGTAATTCTCTAAATGAAGATTTTTTCGAATTTAAGGAAATTGATTTGAAGGAAATCAAACCGAGCTTGAGGATCGACGTCTCTTTTCGTCGGGTTTCGGAATTTCGCGTCTACACAGCAGCTCAGCCTGCTGCTCAGCTCAGCGTTCTTTCGTGGCGCGGCAAGCGTTCGGCCATTTCCGTCGAACGTCGAAGCTCGGCTCAGCATACCCGTGTTACATACATACATATCGAAAATTCCGACCGCATACATTTCAAAAGTGAGTAGCCGTCGCGTCGTGCCCTTCGCCTCCCGGGTCGATTTTATATTTTCGAAATTCCTACAAATATTGCTCAATTGTCTCACTTTTAATACACCTTGATTCAAAAATGTTCCTATCTATTTTTTTGTACGCGCATTATTTATTTATTTATTTTCATTTTCGAAGCACAATTTTACCTTCTGATGAAATTTGATTTTAATACTTTTTGCTTCTGTCGGTAATGTTCTTTGATATCTCTTTTTGTGTTTATTTTAGATTTCAACTGACCACGTATTCTAAATTTATGATATCATGTTCAGTTCTCTAAATCACGACAAAATGATAGTTTATAGTTTATAGTTTATAGTTTAGTTTTGCTTAAAGTTTCTCCAACTTTACGTTCGCAATAATAAATATTTTTTACTAAAACTGGGCCATTTACCTCCGTCTGTATGAAATGGAGGTAAATGGCCTAATTTTAGAAAAAGATATTTATTAGTCTGAATGTAAAGTTGGTATCTGAAAATACATATTATATGATTTTAAATTTACAATGGCCTAGTTTTAGGAAAAAATATTTATTATTGCGAACGTAAAGTCGGGAAAATTAAATTTGCTCTTATGATAATTTCCAGATTTTTCCTGACAAAAAGTGAAAATTCCATGTAAAAAACATAATTTTTAGGTTAGGTTTGTAATTTGATAATTAGAATTAGAAAAATTTTGCTTAGTGATATGCATTAAAGACATGACAATAACCTTGAAATTCAATTTGTAATTTGGATCGAATTTCATTTGAGTGAATAAAGTCAAGAAGCAAGCTCCTTGGAAAAAACCATTATGTAAAACTTTTATACAGCATCATTGTATAAGAAAAGTGTTAAAATCACAAAACATTTCTAATATCACCAGCTTGAATAGTTTTGTGTCCGAAACATTTTACTTAAAAATACATATAAATAATAATTTTCCCCTCATCAACATAATCTAACATAATGTAATTGTCCATCAAATACGGATACTTCCGAGAAAAAAATAGAATCCCGCCAAAAGAAAAAAACATAGTTAACAGTTGACGAAATGTGCATTAATTTGATTGAAAGTGATTTAAACAATGTGCTCCATATGGAGTAAGTTGTCCAAAGAATTTATAAAATAAAGCAAGGGCATCTCAGTGAAATCACAATAAAACCGACGCTCCATTTGAACAAACTCTAACAAAACTGACAAATCCAAACTCCTGCTGAGAAGAAAAATTTATCTACAATCTACAGCACAAACAGTGGCGCCTTCGCAGCTGATCACGTGACTGTTTTACACGAGTCGTAAAATGTCTCGAAAAGTGTCACGTTGTCACGTGGAAAGCCGAGACCTCGCAATAGAATATCACGTTTAGAAGGCAAAGAAAACGAGGAAAAACTTTCTATAACTGACGCAATTTTCTGACATGGATACACATTTCAACATTTAACTATCTCCTTATTAATAACAATTTATAAAAAAAAAATTTAAATCCCTTCCCATTCATATATATGTGGATTTGTATCATATTCTATGATACTTTTTTATTCCCTCAAAACTGGCCAAATGCCTCATTTTACAGATTCTTATATCTACCAAGTCACCACCAGCTGTTTCTGTTGTAATGCTCTCTCAGCTCTGACTCCATAAAAACGAAAAACTCTACTAATTATTATATTATCTCTTAACAATTATTCTATTTGATTTCTAGCATGATCGGAACGTTCAATTTTTAGTCATGATTCGCATTATATACTGAATGCTCTGACTCGTTCTACGAATTTCTAAATGCCTGCTTCAAACTACATATAGCCGTGCAGATAATCGTGACAGAAATCATACGAAACAGCAGTTGCTTCTATTCTTCTATTTTCTATTGTGTTTTTGTCAAGTACGATTGTGACCAAAGAGAATTTACTATGTACTTGAATGGAATGTTACATTGAACAACGATGCTATGATACATGACGTTTTGAAGGCAGCGAGCGAATGCAGTATGTACTATGCATGTATGCACAGCTTAACAGCATAGTCACAGCAAAATGTGCCAATTGCTAAACTGAATATAGCCGAAGGAGCCAATGAAAGGTCATGAAGTGGGGGAAACGCCACAACTCTTTCCCCACTGCCAATTGAACAGAATCGCGCGCAATCGCTTCGCCAAAACACAAATGCAGAGCCGGCTGCAGGAATATATGTGCCTCAGGTAAAAAAGAATTCACTGAAAGAAAAAACTTGAACCACATTAGTTGAATGAAGCATTCAAGTTTTACACACACTATTCAAAATTTATGTTGTACAGTATGATTCATGTATGCCTTCCTTCGTGGGCATGTCAACCCAACCCTGGTTTCCATTTGAATCTTATGAATGCTTATGAAAACCAGGGTTGGATTGACATGTTTCGGGGGGAAGGCATACATGAATCTTACTATACACTGAAAACTGTATAGATATAGTAGGCCGATTTTTCAAAACAACAAATAAACCCGAAAAAAATAGCCCGACTTTAATTTGATGGTCAATTTTATATAGAGTTTAACTGTCCGAACTTATATGGCTGTATGTAAAAAAAAAAAAAATAACCCGAAATTTCTTTTTGCAAAAATGTATTCAAGCTTTAGTTTTTGAGTTATAAAATGATTAAACCTCTTTTGTCGGCATTAACACAGACTTTTGTTAGTGATCACGCACGCACTATATACATGTATTCTTTACACGGCACCCCTGACTTGTTCAGCTTGAATCATTTTATAACTCAAAAACTAAAACTTGAATACATTTTTACAAAAGGAAATTTCGGCTTATTTTTTTTTTATATACACCCTTATAAATTTGGACAGTTAAACTTGGGACACCCTGTATAATTCTTAGTAAGTACCAGTTTTGATACTAAAACATAATTATTTAAATGAATAATATCATGATGGTTTTTTTTTTCTGATCAATTGCGCCTGTAGGGCCGGTGCACTGGTTTGGCCACTGCTCCTATTGTGGCCACTATCACAATTTTCTTAATTTATTACGGTTCCGTTGGCTTTACTGCATGTTTACGAACGCAGTTTTTTGACGAGCCATCAAACTGCGTTTGTCAAAATGCAATAGAGCCAACGGAACCGTAATAAATTCTGAAAATTGCTGGTGGCCACAACAGGACTTACGATGGCCAAAACAGGTGCACCGAACCTACATATATTATTTTATTTTGCTGGCACAAATCATTTTTCAGTTTCAAGTTAGCAATTTAAAACAGTAGACATACCTACTGATTTCAAAATAGTAAAATACATATGCATAACATACACTGTTAAAAAAAACTGAACAAAATTTAATATACTGTAAGTAAAGTCATTTGCATATACCGTCAGTTAAATTTAATATACCATTATGTTTTAGAATTAATATACAGCCATATTAAAATTAATATACTTTATATTAATATTAATATATCTTATATTAATATTAATATGGTTTTATATTAATTCTGAAACATATGGTAATATATTAAATTTAATTTACGGTATATGCAAATGACTTTACAAAATGTATATTAAAAGTATATTAATTTTGCAAACATTTTTAACAATGTAAAGAACCCTATTTCATTTACAGTGTAATTTCACAATGAATATAATGGAATGAAACCATTATGTAATTTTACAATATATGTTTTATACACTGAAAAAAAATTATAATTCTTGAAAAATTCCGAAAGTCGTACATAAGTCTGGGATATGACAAAAGTTTCATACAATTTTAGAAACGTTCAAATTGAATTCAGAAACTGTGTCCACAAGGAATGAATAATGAGTCGTACATATATACGCATATCTTTCTTTATCTATATCGATTCTCAATTCTGATGAATGTTTCAGGATTCGAATCTTCAGAGTTATCAATCGAATCCTGTACTAACTATATAAATTTGAGACCGAGAAAGTGCACTGTAAGGTCCCCTTAAGTCTTAACATATAATCATTAGGACACTAATTACATGTTTTGAGTTTAAAAAGATAAAACTGAAATAGCAGAACCGATCTTTATGGAAATAAAATCTCGTGAATAAGTTATATGCCCTAAATTATCTTTCAGTAAACTATCATCTCGTTTAGACTAAAAATAAAGAATTAATCATTATGAATACCTCCAAATAACGTAAATTCATATTCAGTTTGTGTAAAAAGTGTGTCAGCTCTAAAATTCGAATTGATCAGAATAATTCTTAAAGCCATATCATTTTGTACATTCTTTTATAGTTTTAGCATTACAACTGTCAGCAGTTTATTTTTGATGGCATATATGTTAATCAGTAAGGAGAAACATGCTATAGGTAAAATCCAAGATTTTTAATGCCCTTTGAGTAGTATGTTGAAGTTATATTAATTCCGCGTCATTTTGATAAATATAAGAATTTTTTACCGCCTGGTATGGAAAATATAAGTTTTTACATTAATATTGTGTCTTATATGGACTTAACCTATCAGAATCACATAAGCTGGAGATTTCTCTTCGAAAATATGTAGAGTGAACCTTCGTAGTGTCGATAAAAATAAAAGATTGGGGTCTTACCAGCGTTTAATATTTATAAATTAATTTGGAAGCTGAATAAATCAGCTGCAGTCAATAGAAAAAAACTAATGAAACGCGACAACGTCGTAGTGTTGGGAGCTGTAGTTCCTTTGTAGCAGCATATGTATGTATAACAAAACGCTCCGAACAAGTCTGCCAATGAAATCACCCCATTTCAAATATCACAGCTGACTACTACGTAAGTCAGGATGCTGTACCTGTACAGTATGTATGTATTCGAATTCGTCATGTGTGCCTTAATATTTGTTATGTAGTAGGATTTTACATTGAATGCGTGCAAAAATCTAGTGACAAATGTTAAGGCGTACATGACGAATACTGTACTTCAGTAATATTGCCATGTTTCTTTGCATTTTTTCTAATATTACAATTTATAAAATATGTAACTCAATATTACGTTTTCGAGCAATAAATAAATGAATAAATAAATAAATAAATGCTATTAAGAAGCACTATCTATATCACAACAACAACAACTTACGAATTAAATGGTATTGATAGGAGTCTTTTATATTAATATGTTTTTAACTTTTTGGGATGGTTATCACAGCTTTTTAAAATTTTGTTTTGTAAATTATTCAAGAGTTTTACATTAAATTTTTCAAATTTTATACGAATTTGACTCATTAAATTAAAGAATTTTTTGATGACACCAATTGTGTATATTATCGGTCTATTTAGGTATTTTTTCACAAACGCTCACATGATTCAAGAGTGGCGCATGTTCCTCCTTAAAATAGTGAGAAAAGGCCCACTTGGCAGACATGTGAAATGAAAAACACCATAAGTATGTATTTTTTGATACCCCTGAATTGTGAAATCCTGGAGTTTGGTACGCTTGCGCCGGCCCTTAATTCGGCCATGCCGTGGTACCAACGTTGCCTGCTATGCCAATGCTGCTGGCCAATGCTGCCAGCTCTCTCTTGCCCTCGCAGAAGAGCAGCGAGGGGAACAGTCTGGGGCTCCCGCGGCCGCGCGACTCGCCCCCTAATCGATTCCCCTACCTTTCGTCCCACCATCCGCCCCCAAAGCAATCACTCCTCCTTCCCTTTTTCCCATTCTCACCCGATCAAAATCTTCCCATTTCTTACTCTCTATTTTGTTCTATTCTTTATTTTTCATTTTCAGCCTTTTTCTCTAGCGACAGAAGAAATTAATGTTTTCAAATGCCAGCTAAGAAAATGCTTCTTATTCAACTCATGAACGTCAAATTTCATTTGTTGCCTCTAGAAAAGTTCTTCCCATTTTCATAATAATTCAGGATAATCCACTTAGTGAATCGCTCTCCTTTAGGTCCTTTAGATTTAATATATATATATATCTATATACACACATATATATATATATATATATATATATATATATATATATATATATATATAAAAAGTCATATAAAAATATGAATTGTTCACTCGATGGAACTTCTGCGGCCTTATTTATCGTGTCAATTGTAAATATTTGTTGTTTATAGTACTGCTCTCTGCATTTTACAGGATTGAGACTGTTATTACAGTATTTTAATGTCTGTAATTCATTCACGAGCGATCTCGAGCGCCCTGTCGATGCAGCGCATTAGGTACTCTTAATTTAATTTCTCGAAAACAAAAAAAAAAAAATTTTACGCTTCAAAAAAGGGGATCCAATTTTCAATTTTTGAAAAAATAGTTATAACCATTTGATAGATTATGAACAAATTTCTTAAAAACATGTAGAACAAAATTTTATTTATTGTATACGAAAGGAGTTTAGGACATTCGAAATAAGGGCTACTAGCACAAAATCCAAAAATTCACCCTTCTCTACTTCGGTCATTTTTATCAAATCGTAAAAAATTTTTTCCTGTAAAGTACTACCTATTAGGACTACCTAATAGTTCGAAGTCATTTTTCAGAGAGAGTACTCTTGAGAACAAATTCTCGATGAATACTAATTTTGGGTACAAAATGTGTTTATATCTACTTTTCATATTAGAAAAGTTTGAAAGCCTAATTTGGAAGAAAAAAGCTCTTTTACAATATTTTAAGCAAGTTATAAGTGTACTTATTTATATTTTATGTACTTATATTTTTAATTTTAATTAAACGTCATGGCCATGTAGCTTCTGAGAACTAACGCATGCTAACCTTACATTCGTTTTAGGCGATTTTGGATAGGTCTTGAATCTAATGCAACGATTACCAATACCAGGCACGATAAAAGTTTGCACGTGTGTGAGAAAGGAACACAATCGTTTCCGCCACTACTAGGTACTTGTTTCTATTTAACCGTGACATGGAAACGTAATACGTATTTTATATTAAAGAAAGAAAAAAAAAAAAAAAAAAAAAAAAGGTTTCAAGAATTATTTAAACGCATTTTACAACAAATTTTTTTCAATTAGTATGTGTTTTCAAAATTGTAAGACTTATATTTCACAATTTGAAAATCCAATTTCTTTCACTTTTCCTTTGTTTCTCATGAAGTTATGAACAAAACAAATTTCAGGATATATCACTGTTTATTCGAACCAAATTAATTTAATATAATTTTAAAAAATTTCAAGAGGTTTTAAATGATTTTCAGATATATTTAAGAATCATAAAATATTTTTAGGACTGATAAGAAAATAAAAGATTTTTAAAATCAACTTTATGGGATTTCAAAAGTTCTTTTTAGGAATTAATCTCTTAAAATTAAAATATTTCTAATGTTAAATATCTGAAATTAAAAAATACTCACCCCTGAATCAATTCCTTGAGTATTTGGAGTTGTTGATCGTTGCTGCATGCTATGGAAATTCTAGAACAGATATAGAAAAAGAATTAAGAATCTTATGTTAACGCGCTAAAAAATTCCATATTAGAATTTCTGCTCAAGCTCTTATTATAAACAATTTTTAAGTTAACATTTGTAATTAACGATTATTTCTTGTTAAAAGTTAAAATATACTAAGATCATATGTTACAATAAATGTAAAGACAAATTCATATTATCCCAGGTTTTTTTTTTACAATTTTTACTTCTTCAAAAAAATAATAGTACACAAAGTAAATAATGTGAACACGGAGCAGAGTTACCGATCTGGCAACGCTGACACGGAGTCTGTGCACTATTATTATTATTAAAATAATGGGAAAAAAATTCGGGTAATCTAAATTTGCTTGAATGATAAGTAACATATACCCTTAAGACTTAAGGGAATTTGGTAATTACCATAAAAGCAAATTTAGTTTCGCAAACTTTACACACACTAATAAATAGTTTTTACTAGAACTAGGCCATATATGTCAATTTCGTACAGATGGAGGTAAATGGCTTAGGTTTAGTGAAAAATATTTATTAAAACAAACTTAAAGTTGGCAAAACTAAACTGCTCTTATGATAAAGTAGGTAACATTATTAATGTTAATTTTTATTTATTAGTTTTATTTTATTTAAAATAAAATGCGAAATTGATACAATTTCAAGTGTTTGTTCAACGTACAAAGGTATATGAGAGAATATCAATTATGAATTTTGAATTCATCTATTGCTACATTCACAGTAGAGTATTTCAGATTAATTTAAAAATAAAAGTATCAAAAATATAATTTTCTGAATTAATCGTTGCAAGAGAAATTTTTTCTGTGATTTTGAATCACCCTATAGTAGAGACTCTATAGAAATTTCAAGGTGTTTAAGTTAAGATTAATTTAGAAAACACAATTCTTCCTTTAATTTCGGAAAAGCAAAATTTTAAAAATTATAAAGTTCTCATCTTATAATTAATTTCTTAAAATGTTAAAATTAACTATAAAATATAATGTAAAGACATACCTGTGGCTGGCCAGTCGCCTGTGGTTGCGGCGACGCAGAAGGAGGTGGTGCTGGAGATTGAGAAAGAGCACGTTGTGGAGACTGGCTAGAGGGGCTGGTTTGATTTGACGGTGGAGGAGGCGGATTTGGCGGTCCACCTTGATTCCAACCTCGTTGATCCGAATATATACTTGAAGGGTGTCCACCTTGTGTAGCGTAAGAATTGATCTGTAAAGAATGAAATGTAATTAGTATCTCTCTTCAATAAGACCCTAAAACTTTAAAATTGATAAATGTAAGTTATAATATTTTTTTTTCGTATTTCGTTACCTGGTGATGACTATAAGGCGAGTGAGGTCTCGCTGGAGATGAGTAGCGCTGCGTATATGGTTGATATGGCATTGGTGTTGGGGAACTTGGACCTCCAGGACCGGGATGCAATCGTGGCGAACCCTGAGAAACATAGGGAAATAAGTTTTAATTCATTAAGAAAAAGATACTATTATTTATAATCTGTAATAGAAAGCCTATTGTTTAATTAACCATTCAGTTAATCATTATAGAGTTCTGCTTCTCTATTGGTTATCGATCTTCTTTCTACGAAGTTGGTTTTTAAGCATTTTTATAACATATTTGCAGTTTGCACACTTTTTCTCTAATTCATTCAACTTAACTAGTTTTCCATAAATTGTAGTGAAGAATTTTTCGAATATATATATTCAATTTCTCTATTTTACTCAAGGGATGTTAGAAATAGACTAGTGTCACTGCTGGCCGCAGTCGCACTATGTGCCAATGACCAATGTGTCTTTCTATGTTCTTTCCTACATTCAATGTCAATGCCTTCTTCATTCATTCGATATTATTACGAATTTAATTCGAGATTTTCGATATATTTGACTTTGTCTACATAGAGCGATAATATGTTTATTTAATTTTTATCGTCTTTTTTTTTTTTACGTAAAACAGAGACACTAGTAAAGTGAAGAGTTCGAATTTTGAGGTTTGGAGAAAAAAATTTTTTTTTACATTTTGAGTTTGGAATAAAAAATTTACTAATCAACTGTTTCTAATATTATACTAATTTTTGTATAAAAATTCGAACATTTCTTTCGATGACTATGTATTGTGAAATATGCAAATTGCTAACATTTTATACTTCTCTCACATTTCCAGTACAAGGAATATTTAAACTTTTCTTTGGTCAATCTATGAATAAATTCAGTTAATATTTCGTTTTATTTGTTTTGTATTTTTACTTTAAGGAGAAATAATATATCGAATTTTGTTTTTCAATAAAAGTTAATCACTAATAGATTTGAAAAATTCCAGGAGAAAAAACTTTACACTAGAAAATTGGAAACAATAAAAACTATTTTAAATTAAAATTGGTTTGTAAATCGAAGAAACTGTCGGTAATATTTTAAATATGAGTACAAAATGCGATGTAATAAAAAAAATTATTTAAAAATAATTACAAATTGGCGGATAGCTAAAGTTTTAAAGAACAAGGGCATTTTAGGTTACCATAGAATAAGTTAGTGAAAAAAGAAAATGGAAAATGGAAAAAAATCCATATTAATTAAAAGTAGAGTACATACTCGAAATAATAATAAAATGACAGGATTTCTAAAATCAGAAATATTATAGGTTAGAACAAGTCGAGGAGAATTAATTAATCAAAAATTAAATTATACGGAGTACTTAAGAAGTTGATTCTATAAGGTATTTACAGACAATAATGTTCAAAAAAAGGAGAGAGAGAACTTGAAACAAAAAAGGTAGACTTTTACCGTTATTTGTCAGAAGTAAATTTAACAAAATTCTATGAATTAAAAACAAAAAATGTATAACCGAAAATATGCTGGACTGATTAGTAAGAACTGAAAAAAACAATAAAGGTTCAGGTCGCGCAAAAGTTAAGGGAATGATACTATAAAAAGAAAATTACATTTTTATAAATTGTTTACGTTGATAAAACAATGAAATATATGATAAAAGAGAAGAAAAAAGGTGTTAAACTTACATAGACGGAAATGTGTATGTAAGAATTTAAACATAATCCGAGTATAGGAAAAGTGGAGCTTATGGGAAAAGGCGCAGGACTTGTGCTCGAATCCTTCATTTGTTTTTTAACCTATTTTCCTGTTATTCTCGAATATGATACTTCTTGTTATGAAATTTGAATGATTTATCAGAAGTAATTATGTGGAATTATATGCGAGGAAATTTTCATTGATTTTTAGAATGGAGTGAAAAAATTACCGTTTGTGGAGGTCGTTGTCCAGGTTGTGGGTAGACAGGAGGAACAACCGGGGGTCGCTGCATGGGCCAAGGCTGCTGGTAAGACTCGGGACCAATTCCAGGATAACTGGAGTGAAACCGATGTATGGGACTGGAGGCCTGAAGCAGTTGATTCAACGTAGGAGTTGGTCCTGTCGCTTGAGAAATACTCTGACCAGAGAGGAACCTGGGTTGTCCTGAGAAAGCTCCGGGACTGGCGCCTATGTTTCCTATCTTGGAAACGTAGTGTTCTTCCATCTCGCTTTGATGATGGGCACTTCGCTCGGCCTCGTTGGGCAACTGTTGGGCGGTGTGTTTGCCAGGGTAGTCGGGGTGTTGTTTAAACTCGTTAGACTTGTTACTCGCATACTCATAATCACGATTGGGTGTGAAGGGATGAGGGTGATTAGCCGGATGGCCAGGGCTTGGCGGCTTGGCGGCATCCTGGTCGCGACCTGAGGAGTCCGCGCCGCGATTCACGGCACCGCCCCGGGTGGTTTCGGCCAACTCCTGATTCGCACTAGCACTTTTTGACAGCATTTCACGACCTCACTTAGCTTCACATCATTTCACAGAAATGATTTCACAGAAATTTCACATCATTTCACAGAATAAGGCTTGCGTTGCAGCCATGTTCTGGGAGTGGGACAATCAAGAACAAGCAAGAACAAGGAAATTTTCCTGCCTACTACATTTGTCCAGGCAAAAAGATAGTTAATGATTGCACGTATGAGGGGAGCTTAAAGGTGCAGTCCCATGCAGGGTTGTGAAGTGACGCGTCCCTCGAGGTTTTCTACGTATAATACGTTTTTGACGTAATATACGTCAAAAACAGTAGAAAACCGTATAAAATGTAGAAAACTCCTAGAAGTGACGTTTCCAAGATGGCCGTCTTACAAAACATAATAACCTCACTTGCTAAAAAATAGGTTATGTTTGTTATATTTTGATATTTACGCATGCGCACTGAATGTTTCCATTCGGACGTAATATACCGTAGAAAACTAAAGAGGTAATATACGTAGTAATATACGCGTAGAAAACCACGTATAATACGTGGAGTATTATACGAACACAACCCTGGTCCCATGCAGGGTTATGAAGTGACGCGTCACTCAACGTTTTTGACGTATAATACGTAAGAAAAACCTGTAAAAAACGTAATAAACGTATTTAAAATGGCGGACTTGTAAAATCGTATTGACAAGTACATAACCTCACTTTTTAAATATATAATTATTAATAATTCCGTTGAACGCGTTCACAAAGTGTCTTTTCTGCGATAAGATGTTAAAAAATACTTATACCGTACCGCTATATGTAATATTTTTAAGGTTATAAAACGAAATTTGAATACATATGTATGTCGTCACCATCTTGAAAACGTATATTACGTTTTGTAAAAAAAACCAGTACGTAATATACGTACGTAAATTACGTAAATTACACGTAATATATTACGTGCACAACCCTGGTCCCATGTTGGCAGAAAACGTCGGCGTAAAGCAGAAACTCATGAGAGTGAAAGAGATAAACAGATCTGTCTATCTCTTTCACTCTCATGAGTTTCTGCTTTACGCCGACACTTTCTGCCAACATGGGACTGTATCTTGACAACTTTTCTCTCTAGGTGGCGTCCCATGTATCCGGAATGCGTTGCGTTTTTGCGTAAAACCATGAGAGTAAGAGAGACGCACTAATACTATACTAACTCTCTCACTCTCATGGTTTTACGCAAAAACGCAACGTGTTCAGCATCCATGGGACGCCACCCTGATGCATTGCCGAAAGGCCTCAATACACGCTCGTCGGTTGGTTGATAGCCAGCAGAAAATACATGAGTGTAAAAGAGATAGAGTTCTTTTTGTCCAATATTCATTCTTCATCTCTTTTCCTCTTATGTACATACAGCAGTGGGATTCCGGTGTATAAATTCGAACGAATCTCTCTTTCTACTATGTGAGTTAGAGAACGAGGTGCGATCGATTCGGATTGACTGTTCTTTTGGCATCTCTTTCTATCGTACGAGATTAAAGAAGGACGTTCTACGAAGATTCGAAATTGTCGTCGAACGTCCTTCTTTAATCTCTTACGATAGAGAGAGATGCCAAAAGAATAGTTGATTCGAATCGATCACACCTCATTCTCTAACTCACATGGTAGAAAGAGAGATCCGTTCGAATTTATGCACCAGAATCCCACTGTAGTGCCCATGTAATGCCTTTTTTTGTAAAAATGTCAACCCAACTCTGGTTTCCATAAGATTTTACATAATGTAAACCAGGGTTGGGATGGCATGTTTGGGGAGGAAGGCATACATACATGAATCTTTCTGTACAGTAACATTCATATATGCCTTCCCTTGAAAACAAGTCAACCCAACCCTGGTTTTCATTAGAATCTAATGGAAACCAGGGTTGGGTTGACATGTTTTCAAGGGAAGGCATATATGAATGTTACTGTACGCTAAAGGCCAAAATACACGCTCGTCGAAGTCTGAATATCTTTCCGCGTTTACATAAGAGTAAAAGAAATGGAGAATTCTTTTTGTCCAATTTTTCATGCTCTATCTCTTTTACTCTTATGTAAACGCGGAAAGATATTCAGACTTCAACGAGCGTGTATTTTGGCCTTAAAGGTGCTATCATACCTCGAAAATAAAATTGCTTGCGCAATATCTTGCGCAATGGAAATGAGTGAAAGATTTTTCGCTTTGCAAGTGGAACAACTTCTTGGCTGGAAGTTTTGAATTATAATTTTGTTTTCGTTATAAATTAGAAAAATTGCATTGGAACAATTAGCAAAGAAAAAAACACTATATTATTTAAATCAAAATTTTCCAATGAATTTTCCAATTCAGGGTGGCGTCCCATGATTGCGTTTTGCGTTGCGTCATAATGAGAGAAAAAAAGACAAAAGTATACCTCTGTCTCTTTCTCTCTCATTACGATGCAACGCAAAACGCAATCATGGGACGCCAGCCTCAGTGGGATTCCGAGCGGTGTATTCCGTTCGAATCCGAACGGATCTCTCTTTCTATCCTAAGATGTTAAAAAGAGAGGTCCGTGCGGATTCGAACGGAATAGACCGCTCGGAATCCCACTGCTGTTTTTCGTTTTCTTTCTGTTTATGTACACTCGACTTCCGCAATAGTCACCAAATCCGAAACAGTTGCCCCCGCAATAGTCAGCAATTTTTTCTACCTCAAATGTCACATCGATTGCGCATGCGTATTGCGTATTATGTTGTTTGCGTTAGCAACCAATCAGATGTCAATCGCAGCGCATGTGCATTGGTATCAAGTGGCAATTGAGAGAACAGCTGAGAACAGCTGGTGACTATTGCGGAAGGAAATTGGTGACTATTGCGAAATTGTGACTATTGCGGAAGTCGAGTGTATATGTATTCCAAAGTTTCAAAGCGATATATCATTGCGTTTGAATCTTATGGAAATCTCGGTTGGGTCGTCAGGTTTACAATACAAAACAGAGGAAAGGCATCGTTGAATTGACCTATCGCGATTTACCAAAAAGATGCTGATTGGTAGTACATATTCAAAAAAGTCCAACTCTTTGTTTGCCGCCATTTTTTGAAATTTTAAATATCACTAATTTTAAATATCAGGGAATTTTAAAAATGAAGTATCCACTCAATGAAGTATTCAAATTTTTTATAACTTAAAATTCAAGGCTAGCTATAATTCAGAAATAACACAAATCACGAAATACACTCATGAACTTTTATTCTTTGAATTCTATTTACAAGAATTATTATTACATTATTATTAATCTTAGTACTACATTTACCACGCATGACCAGAAGTATATATATTATGCTTAAAAAAACTTATGATTTTTCTCGCTAATAAACATTTCAGAACGGCAAGTCTCTTCTAGAACTCAATCTACTATATTAATCTCTCTGATTAATCTTTTTCTTGCACTTGAGAACTTTCACTCTTCCTTCGACACAATAGCTAGTAAAGCTACAAATACAAATTTTGATTTTTTACTAGCTTGAACGCTATTGATCTTTTACGTTCTTACCTTATTAATTGAGACTTGTCTCCATCCTAACAAATATTATCAAGAGACTGTGAATCTTTTAGTCAAAATACGCGAAAAAACTTTAACCAAAGGAAAGATCCATCGCATTTAAATCGAAATATATAATGTGGCACAATTCAAAATTGCTAGTTCGAGTGTAAAAATACCTCAGTTATGTTTTATCATTCTAAAAAAAGGTTCCTCTTTATGTGATATTTCACTCTTGTAAAGTGCAGTCTCGTCGTGTAGCCCATCGAAAAAAAAAACACACAGAGTTCCATCACCAACTATGGCTACGAGCCCACATTTTGATTCACTTAAATCACACTTAAGATTAGTTATTGAGTCGAATTGCAGTACAATTCGGCCTTAGATTTGTCAAAGTAGATTTTTATAAAATATACGTTCATTTCTCTCATTAAATTAAATGCAGACAAATGCAAATCCGAACTACAAAGTATGCGGTAAAGTTCTCAATCGTCATTGTAACAGTCGCAGACTTTCGCCTTTTCCGCTTTCCTCTTTGACGATCACAGTCTCGCTATTAATTAAAAATTTAGATTCAAGAATCCAGATTTCAGATTTAAAAAAAATTGTTTGACAAGATTCGTTTCCGTTCAAAAATTTAAAATCAAGAACTAAAATTCAATTTTAGCTGTTTTGTGAATAATGCTTGTTCAAAACAGAAATTAAACGAACATAATTTATTCAAAGTAATAAATCAAAAGTACTCTGAACGGTTAACCAGATTGTCACGTGCTTTCGTATTCTCAAACGAATTTAATGACAGGTTACATTAACTCTTAACTACATAACACGCCTTTATTTTAAAGAACCCTATTTTTCAAGAAACTTTTTTTAAGGATCTTGGATGTAAAAAAAACGACTAAAGTTAAAAATTTTTTCGCTCTATAGCCACACTTTAATTAAAAAAGAAAAAAGAAAAAAAAGTGTACAACTGCAGAGCGACAAAATATCTAATTGTAATATTTGTTAAGTAAAGTAAAGAAATTTAATTTGAAATTTGGAACCTGAACCCAAGGCTCTTGAGTCACAAATGAATGTTTTCTATACTTTCAAAGCAAAAAAAAAATCAATCATTATTTCGTAGTTAGACAATTTTGAATCTGCGGAATTCGGAAGTTACAGTAGCAAGATTTCCTTTACTGAAAACAGTCGAATGATAAGTCAAAGTTGATTGGAAAGCCCTGATACCGTACAGACTGGATCTCTCAAAACCAACTTCAGAGTCAACGTTTATCACTCTTGATAGTTTACTGTACGGAAATTCTGACGATGGGAGCAAGGCACAACTGTTCTAAATTTACTTTAAATACGTGATCACTTTTATAATGAGGTGGAGACGAAAAGAATTTCGAAATCAAAAACAGTACTGAAAAATCTTATTTTGGGTCCCTTACAGCCTGAAAATTTGATCTCGTCATTTTACATCAAAAATATTATAACAGATTATGAGTATAATTAAAATAAGAGTTCGAGTTGCTAGGTCAGAACTTTAATGTATTAATTCTTTAATCTACATAATATGTATGTCTAATTTTCAAAAATCCTATGGGATTTTAATATTTTGTGTTTTTCTAGAAAAAAGTCTCATTTTTATAAAAACTGAAGCTTTTCAGTGCTGCAGCGTTTTGATTTCTAAAATTTTCTGTCTCGACACCTTAATTTACAGTCAGGGAATTCCACACACTTCATTATTATTTCTCACAGCTCTACATTGTTTGCATTATCAGAGGATAAATCGTAAAAATGTTAAACATACACGATCCAAGTAAACCCAATAGTGTGACAACTTTACAATAAAAATACAGCTCCCTGCAGTGTGCATTTTTTTTCAAATTTCTAAAACTGCGCAGACTGCACGGGTGTTTTCAATTGTTAAAAATCGTCCATTTTTTATTGTAAAAATTACTGCACCTTAGTCTTACACCTTACACTGTAAAAGTTGTGTGCAAAAGCACTGAATTTGCAAAAACGTGTGTTTAAAAACGTCGTTCATCTAGATATAGCAGATCACATTGGGAATCGACGATTTACCCGAGATTACATCCCTATGTAAAAGTCAAATGGATAAAGGATCAATAAACACGTTGTGTACAAATACAAAAAACATATGAAAAGATTCTACTTTGATATGATTCATTTTTTAGGACGCAGATTCGTGCGAATATGTACGGTACGACAATTGACTGGCAATTTTCAAATCGACATTTCTAGCTGCCTTCTATAACCAATGAAAAATCAAGAACTAAATCACTGGCGGTATTTTGTAAACATTTTCCACCGAAATCAATCCACTAGTTGTTGACGTCAACGGAAAGTAATCTCAGAACGTTAAATTAAAATTAACGACAGTAAAAGTTATAATAAACTAAAAAATTGTGCACAGTCTACGATGATACATCGAATTGAAATGGCTGAGTTCTCCCTCGAGAGAGAGAGAGAGAAAGAGAGAGAGAACATGAAACAGAGGGATAAGCTCCATTTTCAATCATTTCCTAACAATGTGCGATCTAGAAATACTTTGTCTAAATGGGCATATTTTCTGTTACCTTTTTGAATCAAGGATGGTCCGCGCTACTTCCAAACTTATGAGCATTTGCATCATTTCGTATACAATTTTTTTTCAAATATTAAAAAAATTGTATAAGGCAAAAATTTCTTACTCGTTAATAGAGCACCTATTTTCATGTCGATAAAATGCTAAAGTTTTTTTCCATCGCAATTAGGATCGTCTCACCAAATGTAGGACAAGACATACGTGAGCATGTTGTAATGAATGTAACTAGACGTTATAAAAAATAAATGAAGGACTAGGAATCGTAACGGATCCTGTTGAATCTTTGAACCTTCGGTTTGATTAGTTCCAAGAAATGTTCCATGCTTATAAAAGTTCTCTAAAAGGCTCTCCTTTTCAACCCAGCGATCATGTAGCCACTTTGATAAAAGCTCTGGCTCTCGTGGCACCTGAAAATTATCGAATTAGTTAATACATCTGCTTCTCACAAAATTGTGATCGTTAAAAAAATAATAGTATTGGAAATTTTTTGCTTTTTCACTTTTGTTTTTCAAGATTGACTTTGAAGGATTTCAGCTTCACGCAGAAGCTGAAATAGACACTGTTTAAGACACATAGAGGCCAAGATTTGGTAAATATTTCAAGGCCCTACGATAATTTCAGACTATGCCCGAAAAGTGACATCAATTGGAACTTCAGTGTAATTTCAAATGATTAAACGAACAATGTAATTGAAAGGGATGAAAAAGATTTCAAACGGACTTTAAGGAACTTCAAGGAATTTGAAAGAACTCAGAACCATTCAAAAGAATTCAATTGAATTCAAAACCATTCTAGAAAACTCAAAAGAATTTGAAAAAATTAAAAAAAAAAGTAATGCACAACAACCTTTTAATTAAAGAGTTTGCTTTTTATCAAATAAATAAGTAAAATAAATATTTAAACAAAGTTGTTTCATTGCTAAGTAATTATTGTCAACTTACCACAGAACTTGGAAACAATCTGTAGAACAAAACTGTATCGCAAGGCGGTCTTGAACCAGTTATAATAGTAGGTAAGTCTATAGGCTTTCCTTGGGGATATGCTATCGTTATATCAAGAACCCAACTAATTTCTGGCTTAGTTACAGTCATACCTGAAGTAAAAAAAAAAGAAATTTGATAATTATTAAAAAGTACCTATAAATGGAGGGGTTAATGAATTTTCAAATCAAATCTACAAATTTCAATACAGAAATTACATATCTGCTTCAAGAAACTTGTTTTACAAGTATATCATTTTTAGCCGATTTATAACTTTTTAACAATCTAAACTTATTTTGGAATCTCCCCTGCTTTGCATAATTAATGAAATGTGTCAACGAAGATATTATACATAGACGCCATAAATAAGAGCGACACCGTCAGCTTATGCGGATACCTTTTGTTAGAAATGAGGAAAATAAAAAAAAAGAACACAAGTTTTCGTTCCGAAACAATCTGAATTATCAATCTGAAAGAATCAAAGGTTAATCTGAAACAACTTTTTAAAAGTTTATTGAGACTGTATCGGAATGAAAACTTGATTCCGATTCTTTCGGACATAATTTCTATCCGAAACTTTCGCCAGAGCAAGCAATAAATAAAAAATATAATTACTTGATCTGCTGTTTAACTGTTGGTTCGAATTATTGTTCTGCGTCGGGCCCACTGTATCGAATATTGTTTGCATAGCTCCTACTCTTGGCAGACTAACGTTTTCGAGGATTGGCAGATTATTCTTTTTGGCGTAGTTTTGCGAAACCTCTCGTCTTTTGCACAAGAAACCACCTTCAGGAAAAAGAACCATCCACTTTCTGTTTCGAGGAATGTAAGATTCCTTTAAGTGCTTCGTTAGATGCCGTAAACTCTCTTCTCGCTTTTTACGACCCTGAAATATTTCAAGAAAATATCAGCATAAAATGTAATATAGGAAAAGTCTTAAAAATACTAAATCAATTTTTGAAAAATGGACATTTGTTATTTATCTTTGAAGAAGCAATTAAAAACTCACAGATACAATGAAGAAATCTTCATGCAAAACAGAAACAATTCCGAAATTGGTGTATTTGAAGATCCTATCCATGATCCACATGAGATTGGGTAAAACGTTTGGTTTGGCATTGAATGTTGTCATCAACATCGGAACATCTCCGGTACTTTGATGATTTGCGATGACTAGAGTCCTATCATCGATGACTTTTTGAATGTCATCGCCGTGTTCGATTACTGTTGAATAAATGAATATATTAGACAAAATTATTTAATGCATCTTATAAAATTTGGGAATTTTCATGAGTGGTGCTTCCATGCATTGGAATCGGCAATTCGATTTCTTCGATTTACTTAACAAATATTATAATTAAATTGTTTTTCTCTATAGCGGTGCTACTCACTATCGTAACCAGCGGACCAAGTCCACATGGAGACCATTGCTAATAGCCAATGGAAAAACAGACCCTCTATACGCCAATAAATTTGTGGCTGATAAACTTTGACTGGAAACAGTAATGCCATCCATACAACATATGTTGGGACACAGTAGGCATTGTTCACAAGAACAAAAACTGTCCGGGCTATACATTTTACTAAAGTCACTGCGCCGTTCAATATCCTGGAAAACAAAAAATATAAATGTTTCTTTTTTCTGTGGATGGTATTTTTAATAGAATTTATTCAAATTCTTTCAACTATTGAGGTTTCCAATTTTTAAATTACTCTTTTTTAAAATATTTTTTTCAAAAAAGTAAAAAAGTTTTAAAAAGTTTTATTTAAAATGAATAAAATCCTCAATTTTAAAATGCCTTATTTGAAATTAATACTAAGACTTGATTCTAAATTAAAGAAATTTTGATAACAAACTTCATAGAACAAAATGTTCTCAAAACATGAGAAATAGGAAGAAAATAGGAGAATAAATTCTTTTTAATGAAATTAATACAGATACAATATTGAATGGATTTTCAACGAAATATATAGTTGAAAATTAGAAATTTCAATTTTAAAAAATGGTGAATTCTTAACGGTTATAGTTTATTTTTCAACCAGAAAAGTGAATTTTCAACCACACTAGTGAATTTTTTTTTTTTACAAAATAGTTGAATTTCCTTATGAAATTTTATTATGTAATTCAGTAAGCATTTAAGTAAAAAACGAGAAAAAAGGTAAACAAGAGAAAAACTTTGAAGCCTGCAATAAAGTCTTTTTAATGTATGACTGAAGATTATTAACAATGATTTCGAAAATACAATATACTTTTAATCTTCCTGGTCGAGTTCTACATATGTACACGTTCAAATTATAAGGAAGCCTTTGCGCCGTCCACTTATGCAATTACATTGTTAAGGATAGCTTCTATAAGTTGATTCCGTTTGTGTTATGCATTCCGAATATCAAAGATCGTGTCTTATCAAGTGTTCTCTGTTATTTTATTAAAGAATAATTGTTTACAAATGATTCGCGATTTATAAACATCTTTCATTTCAGTCACAATTACAGTCACTATTAAAATTGCAAGACACATCTTGGAATAAATGAAAGGAATGGAAAGTGTCAAGGAAAAATGTCTCAATTCCCATCTCTAATGCATTCAAATAATTAGATTCAAACAGGAAATGTTGAAAGACAATTCTTAACTTTATTCAATAAATCTACGTGTTCAAGACAATTATGTAAAGTGTTTTTTATTAAAAATTTAAAATTTTTAATTAAATTTAAAACTGTAAAAAATCACATATACTCTCCAAAGAAACACAAAATAGTCATTATTCTTTTTCTTATACGTATTATACTTATACGAAATAATAAACATACGACTTTTAAAGAGCAATACTGATAAGTTAATAGACTGCGATGTATAAGCAAAAAAAAAGCGGAAAAACATTGCTCTTCAATGACCGTTGAACATAGAATTACAGAGCGATAATAAACAGTCATTAATGAATTATTGATTTTTATATTTATACCCCTGAGGTAAGGTTAAAAAACAGAAAAATTTCATCAATCAGCAAAGCTAGTGTTAGGCTTAATCATTAATGATCTTACATTCTTTAACAATTAAGAACGACCCTCAGAGTCATCAAATAAATATTCAATGAAAAGGTTTCCAAAGCTCATTTGATTTTTTGTGAATTTGAATTAAAATCGCTAAAAAATTAATAAATATTAGATTGAAATATGCTAAAAAAAATTTGAACACTTTTTTTGTTGTTAAAGAATAACTGGAATAGAAAATTTTTGAATTATTTTAAATTGGAAGGATTTTAAATTTATTAAATGTGAATTTAATAAACTTTCAATAATATTCTAGACAATACTAGAAATGTAGAAAAATTCTAACTAGATAGAAATGATGCATTAAAAAGAAAGAAAAATTTCTAACCTTTTTGTGATTTGAAATTATTTAAAAATTTGTTCGTTTAATTAGAGTTGTGTCATGAAAAATAGCAAAATGTTAATATATTGTAAATACCAAAGAAAAGTATACAAAAGTTTAAGATTTTAATTGCGAATATAAACAAAACTTTTATAAAAGGTTAGATTTGAAATTAATGATCATTAAATTAATCAAATTAAATCATTTAATAAATTAAACTACTCTTACCAAGTTTGCTTTTAATGGCTCAATTTATCAGCTTAAAAGCAGCACATAAAAAAATAAATCTGAATGAAAATATCGGTGACGATCTGCGTCGTCTATATATCTGTGTCGCATGGGTCGCATGCATAAATTAAGAGGCAAACCATATATATTAGGTTAAAACAAGTTATCTGTCGAGTTTTGAAAGGAAGTTTAAAAAACGATAAAACTTAAAGCATGCTCTTAATAATTTATCAAAAGGTTCTATGATCCATTCATATCGCGTCAAGCAAAACGGCTAAAATATTTGTGAATCACCTGGCGAGAGTTGATGATGGAGAGGTGTCAGTCATTTTTAAATAAAGCCGCCCGTTCTTTGATTTCGAGGAATTCACATCGGCTTGTCATCCACCATAGCATTTCCTTAATCCCAAATTACATAATGAGTAATCATTATCTCCAATGACACACGAATGGACACGCGATGTTTACACGAGGAACAGAACACGTACGGACCAATTTTCACTTCGTCGAGTTCTCACCCAAGATCACTCTCCCGCAAAAGACCGGTTTAATGACACTGTGTCCAAAACCCGCAAAGATCTTTCATCAGTTCACAGTTTTGTATTTCGTCCATATATTTATGCAGTATTTTGCGAGAAAACTATAAAACACATGCGTGTTCCTATTGTTGTTCTCACCAGTTCCAAAGATACCTTTGGCCCTTTGCCAGTTCTCACTTCTCAAGTTCTCAGTGAGAAGTTCTCACCAGTTCTCTCACATCACATGCCTACAACTGCATTGAAGTTAGCAAACAGTGACAAACAGAATACACTCGACGTTCCCAATAATAACGTTCCCAATATCAACACGTTCCCAATATCAACCAGCATGCGTTGCGCTCCGGCATCTGATTGGTTTCTATTGGCGTGCAGTTTAAAATGCTAAAAATATTATTTTGTGTGCAATACGCATGCGCAATTGATGTAACATTTGAGAAAAGAAATTTCGTTGATATTGGAAACGTCGAGTGTATATAACATAGAGATACACTCGAGTCTCCCAAATGTCAAGAAATTTTTGCCAGAGGTTCTCCCAAATGTCAAGAAATTCTTTATCCTCTATAGTCACATCAATTGCGCATGCGTATTGCATATAATGTAATATTTTTTAGCATTTTAAATTGCGCGCGAATAGCAACCAATCAGGTGCCGAACGCAAAGCGTGCGCAGTAGTTATCAAGTGGGATTTGAGAAATACGGACTTGACATTTGAGAGAAACTTGACTTGATATTTGGAAGAACTTGAGATTTGGGAAGTTGACATTTGAGAGACTCGAGTGTATTATAAATAGAGTAGGCATGCCATAGGCGCGCGTACAAGTGAGAGCATCAGGGTTGTGCAGTAACGCGTCACTCGAAGTTTTTTACATATTATACATGGTTTTCTACTTATGTAAATTACGTATTTCACGTAGAAAACCCCCCACTCCATATGAATTTGGTGTTTTCGACATAAAATACCTAGTAAATTACTGTAAAGGCCAAAATACACGCTCGTCGAAGTCTGAATATCTTTCCGCGTTTACGTAAGAGTAAAAGAGATAGAGCATGAAAAATTGGACAAAAAGAACTCTCCATCTCTTTTACTCTTATGTAAACGCGGAAAGATATCCACACTTCGACGAGCGTGTATTTTGGCCTTAAAAAACCATGTAATTTACCTAAGGTATTTTACTTACCCAACCGTGGGGAGCATACGGCTATTAGAAAGAGAGAGAGAATGGTGGAAGTATTAGTATCCTTGTCTAGTAGCGAACGAAAGAGAGAGATACAAATTCCATCATCATTTTCTTTCTCTTTTATTCGCATTTTTTTTCTTTTTTTATTCGGGTACGCTTCCCACCTATAGGCATGCCTACTCTATTTGTAATATCTCTATGGTATGTAATCCGTGAAAATATATAATTAAAGATAAAAGTATATTTTTTAAAATATATAACAGAAGATAACGAACACTATCACGGTTGGGTAAGTAAAATACCTTAGGTAAATTACATGAGGTTTTTTACGTAATTGACGTACGTATATTACGTCCTGGGTTTTTTACAAAACGTAATATACGTTTTCAAAATAGCGTCGACATACATATGTATTCACATTTCGTTTTATAACCTTAAAAATATTACATATAGCGGTACGGTATAAGTATTTTTTAACATCTTATCGCAGAAAAGACACTTTGTGAACGCGTTCAACGGAATTATTAATAATTATTATACATTTAAAAAGTGAGGTTATGTACTTTTCAACATGATTTTACAAGTCCGCCATTTTTAATACGTTTATTACGTTTTTTTACAGGTTTTTTACTTATGTTACATTTTTTACGTATATTACGTCAAAAACCTCGAGTGACGCGTCACTGCACAACCCTGGGCCTTCCCATGTGGTGGGCGCAAAACGCAAAGTATAAAATAAACAGCCAATTGCAGAAGCAGAACACTTTTAGATTTATGTCAAGATTATCTGTCATTGGCTGTTCGTTTTGCACTTTGCATTCTGCATAGGATTCTACCCTAAATTCGAATGGACACTCTTTCTACTATGTGAGTTAAAGAACGAGGTGCTTCTTTCGGTATCTCTTTCTATCGTACGAGATTAAAGAAGGACGTTTGACGACAATTTCGAATCTTCGTCGAACGTTCTTCTTTAATCTCGTACGATAAAAAGAGATGCCGAAAGAACAGTCTATCCGAATCGATCGCACCTCGTTCTCTAACTCACATGGTAGAAAGAGAGATCCGTTCGAATTTTGCACCGGAATCCTACTGTAGGGCTGGGTTGACATGTTTACAGTAAGATCACGAGAATTTAAGAACTTTACAAGCACATGCACGGTGTGTAGTTTGTTTCCTGCGCATGCGCAAACGACGAGCAGTCAGCAGACGCCATTTTTGACTTTGTAAAAAATTTATATTGTTAAAATTTTGAAAAAATTAAATTGTTGATAAAATGGCTTTCAACGCTTTGCGATCCCAAGTCGTAGTGGGCAGTCATTTTCGACAAACAAAAGAAGTTTCCAATTTTTTAACTAAGAGGTTGGCTATGTCAGAATCGAAAATTCGTAATTTTGGGAAGGTAATGATTTTTTTTAAATCTCTTGTTTTTTCACATAAAAGAGTCACATTTGGGTCAAAAATTTCCATTTACAGAAGCGAGAAACAGGTGCCAATTTTTCGAAATAAATTTTAGATATATTTTTTGTGAATAAAAGTTCCAAACACATTTTTTTGCTACCTTACATAACACCAGAAATAGACGTGTTATATTTTTTATAAAATATTTCGAATTACATATTTTGGTTAAAAAAATATAATTTAAATCTTTATTAATTCGGATGTTTGTATAAGGAAATATTAAAAGATTTTTTTGGGGGGTAATTAATAATTATAATACATAAATGTTTACGTTTTATTTAAATGTTATCTTATAATTTTTTTGGAATTATTTTTGTAAAAAACTTGAATTTATTTTATTTTTGGCTTTGGAAATCAACACTTATTTTAAATTAAGAAAATATGGAACTATTTAATAATTTCTTTCTAAAATATTTAAAATATTTTAGTATTAATATAATTGTGTAATCGTTTTAGGTATAAATGGTTCGAATTTGATTCGAAAACATTTCACATTTTCAAAAACTGTATGTTTTAGTTTATATTGTTTTTTTTAACAATATAAGAATAATTATTTTGGTATATCTTACAATAAGATATACGTTACGTTAATTACTTTATTATAAGGATTTCGAAAACATAGTGTTTTATATTCATTTAAAAAATGTAATAACCATGACAGCTATATAATTTTTACACAAATATCTTATATATTTCATGAATAAACAGCTATATGAAAGAGCAAATTTTCTCGACTCGGCTCTCCTTTCACATTTCTTTCGTAACTTTTTTGCTGATGTGTGCTGTGACACACATTGTATCTCTGTGTGAAATTGGGAATATTCTATCTTCTTATCATAACTGGATTGGTAGTGAATCAACTTGTTTGTTCTCTCAAGCTTGCACATCTTTTCTTGAACATAAAAAAATGGTTTGTGCTTTGCTGATATTCGCTCTATTTTAAAATTTATTTTTTGACACTCCGTGCGCGAAATTCGATTTCGCACACAATGGGTCAAAAAAGCGTACGCTAAATCAAATTTCGCACACGTGTCAAAAAATACGTTTCGATACATGTACGAGAATGTGATTTTAGCCTTGTGTGACCTTTTCACACAAGGCTAAAATCACATTCGCACTGTACTGTATCGAAATGTACTATTACTATAATCAGATTATTTCTGATTGAAAAGTTAAAGTCAGATTAAAATAATCTTTTCTGAATGCTAATTCTAATGATATGTACTTCATTGTTTTTTAAATGAGTTTAGAAACTTTCCACTTTGGTTTCAGGACAGTAACCAAAGTTACAGATTGGAGAGGGACACATTTGGAGAATTGAAGGTGCCAGCTAATAAATATTATGGAGCACAAACCCTGAGATCTGTTATGAATTTTCCTATTGGCGATTCCTCTGAACGCATGCCGGTAAATAAAATTATTTGGGTCGAGTCCAAGTTCCAATCTCATAATTCGATCTCTTTAATTTAATCAACAATAAAAATTATATAGATATTTTTTCGCTCAGTAGTGGTACTCTTTTTCGAAATAGAAATATAGTTAGAGAGCGAATCTACCCTGAAAAATCGGTCTCTTAATTTTAATTAATAACTAATCAGATTAAATATTTTTTAGCTCTGTAGCCGTAATTCTACTTAAAAAAATGAGTACCGCTATAGAGTTAAAATAATATCTATGTAATAATATTTCTTAAGTAAAATGATGAGACCGAATTTTAAAGTTAAAATATCAAGTACAAAAAAATGCAATTATATTTTTCAGCTCGGAGTCATCTCGGCAATGGGCATCCTGAAGAAAGCCGCTGCCGAAGTAAATAAGGAATTTGGATTGGATGCGAAAGTTGCAGATGCCATAAGTCAAGCTGCGGACGATGTAATCAGCGGAAAGCTGTACGATGATCACTTCCCCCTAGTTATTTGGCAGACTGGTTCCGGAACTCAAAGCAACATGAACACGAATGAGGTTTGTTATCAAATTCGCAAAATTCGAAAGAAAAGATTCTTCCTTACCATTGTTAATAATCTTCTACAACTGTTTATCATTTGCTGATAAAAGGAAATATTGGTCAGGTCATAGCGAATCGTGCGATTGAAATTCTTGGTGGAGAGCTCGGCTCGAAAAACCCAGTTCATCCAAATGATCACGTTAACATGTCACAGAGTTCGAATGATACTTTCCCAACAGCAATGCACGTCGCAGTCGCTCTTGAAATCAACAAGACATTGCTTCCGGGTCTGCAGCAGTTGCACGCAGCCTTGAAACAGAAATCAGAGCAATGGAAAGACATTATAAAAATTGGAAGGACTCATACGCAAGATGCAGTTCCATTGACGCTTGGGCAAGAATTCTCTGGTATATAAGATTTCTTATAAGGTAGTTTTTTATTTGCAATTTATTGTATTTTTGAAAATTATCACTTTCAGGCTACGCGACACAAATCGAATATGGAATCGCGAGAGTCAAAGATACCTTACCGAGACTTTACCAATTGGCTCTTGGGGGCACGGCTGTTGGCACCGGATTGAATACTAGAAAAGGATTTGCCGAAAAAGCTGCTGCTAAAATCTCTAGCTTGACGGGTTATCCGTTTGTCACCGCACCCAACAAATTCGAAGCTTTGGCTGCTCACGATGCTCTGGTTGAAGTTCATGGAGCTCTGAACACCATAGCCGTTTCTATAATGAAGGTTTGTCCAATTTATGAAATTAAATGAAAAAATATTGCTAAAAAATGTATTTATTGGAGATTTGAAAATTAGAGTAAGCACAAATTGCCCAATTCATAATATATTTAATGAGCTTTTTACATCCTATATATTTAAGGATTTCTGAAAATAATGTCAATTTATCACTTTAATTTTACCCATTTCAAAAGACTAAAGGTTTCATACGTATCATGAATATACATTCTATTATTATCATTTCTTTTAAAAAACTTTTAGTTTCCAAATCAACGATCGACATTTTCCTCGATCGTTGTCAATACTAGCTCACGCTGCTGCGTAGCAAGTCTTTGAATGGGTGGCTGTCTAGGTGTAGAAAGATTTAAAATTGGTGGCTGCTGAACTTGAACATTGTAATTCACGATAGGTCCAAATTCGCCTGAATAAGGCCAACGTGGAACTGGAAGATCTTGAGGCTCTCGAACAGTTCATTCTGATTGATCCTATACAAAATGAGTCGCTGGTACCTCGTTTTCTTGATATACTTTACAACTTCTAGATATCTATCTGAAAAAAGATAAGAAAAGAAATGTTTACAAAAGAGTTCCAAATAGAAAACTGAATAATTGATAAAATTGCAAATCTGTGCATTTTTTAAATGGGATTATAGACAAAAATCACCAAATTTAAATGAATATTAAAAATCATTGTAAAATGTTAAACTACTATTTATCTGATTGCAATTGTTAATATCAAATTATTTACTCATTATAAACTACCTCTTAAGGGTAATTTATTGATTGAAGTTTTAACCATATAATTCAATTTCCCCATTACCACTACAGAGAGAAAAAATGTGCAATTATAATACTTATTAAGTAAACTGAAAAAATCGACTTTGGAAATTACACAATCGATAGAACATTGTCGTCCGACTTTCTTTAGGAAGAAGTGATCCTTCCTAAGCGATGTAACCCTGGGTCTTGTTTAGAATTGTCTAAACAAAATTTATAGTAATAAGAAAAGCAACACGAACTAAACAAAAAATAATAATTGAATTAAATATGTATTAATTTTAGATAGCCAACGACATAAGATTCTTGGGAAGCGGGCCAAGATGTGGACTTGGCGAATTGTCCCTTCCAGAAAATGAGCCTGGTAGTTCAATTATGCCTGGAAAAGTAAACCCAACTCAATGTGAAGCCATAACAATGGTGTGTGCCCAGGTAATGGGAAACAATGTTGCCACAGCAATTGGCGGAAGCAATGGTCACTTTGAACTCAATGTATTCAAACCCGTAATCGTAGCAAATACTCTGAGATCAGCCCGATTATTGGGAGATTCCTCTGCCGCATTTACGAAGAATTGTGTTATTGGTATCGAAGCTAATACCGATAATATTAAGAAAATTATGAATGAAAGTCTGATGCTAGTCACTGCTCTTAATCCACACATTGGTTACGACAAGGTAATTTAATTTAATTTATCAAAATAATTTATTTGTACTATTTTTAGATTTTTCAAAGCAGAATTTTTCTCATTTCATTATTATTTTTCACCAAATATTTTTGTTAGGCGGCAAAGATTGCCAAGCAAGCTCACAAGGAGAAGCTGACCTTGAAAGAATCCGCATTAAAGAATGGCTTAACAGAGGAACAATTCAATCTATGGGTCAGGCCTGAAGAGATGCTGGGACCTAAGTAAACAACGAGAAATTACTTAAATTGTACATTATCGTTAATTACTCAAACAAAATAATAAAACTAGTGCTTTTTATTACGTTTTGAAAAACTCTTTTTAGTTCTATATTTTTACAAGTTATCAATAGTTGCTTGATTTGTTTTTAATATTAAACTGAAAACTAATTGCCGACTAGGTCATTTTAATTAATTAAAAAAAAAAAAATTAATAACACAGATTCCGACAGGTTTTTTCCCGTAGGATCCGATTCCGAAAATGAAAATAGTGAAGTGGTTCTATTTTTGCAACAAAATGTGGTCTTACATAAAAAACCTGTAAAGGTTACAGACTCTGTCACACTCTGTCAGTTGTGCATTCTATATACCCTACCCTGCGGCCTGCCCTACCCCAAGTCCCAACCCCCATGCGCACACTTCCGGAAACAAATGCCGAAAACGTTCGCGTCGTATACTAAACGAAGCGAAAATCTCTGGTTTTATATTGTTTTATATAATATTAAAACTTGTATAATTAATTTAAATCGCAAAATGTTAGATGTGTTGTTATTATTAATAAAAAAATTGTGTGTTTAAAGTGCTGTTAAATGTCAGTGTATATTTGTATATATTAACCTCGAAAAGCAGCCACGTGCTTGCAAGTGCCGCGTCTATTAGAGAAAATTTGATTTGTAGCATATTCTATTCATATAAACTTCAGTTTAAAAGTAGAATATGCTCTCATTATTTTAAATAAAATATTTTATTTTTTTGAATCATTTCGTGTATATCATATATCAGTAATGCTTACGGATGTTTCATGTTAGTGATACAACTAAATCCTGTAACAGCTACAGATTGTATTTACATAAATTTTATGTAATGAGTACTGAAATTTTATGCTGTCACTATATTAGCATAGGAAATCTGTAACGGTTACAGACTTTTCGGTAAGTTTAATGGAATTTTTTTCTCCGTGCGTGGCGTGCTAAAAAATGGTAAAAAATACACCTTTTGGCACTTTTTGAGTTCTTTTAAATTTTATTTTATTCAAAAAGTAGAGCTAATTCAGTATTTTCATTTTCGAATTACATATACGGAAAAAAACCTATCTGAATCAGTTGTCAATGGTCCTACTCAAAATTAAAACGCTTTTTAATGTTTTGGAATTTTTGTAATTCAAAAATAACAATAATTAAGTTTATGTAAGAGTACATATAAAACAAATAAATAGATAATACAATTTAGCTCCTTGAAAAATAAACTCACAGCTTTGAAAGATAATATACTAAATTATGAACGATTATCGAAATATATAGTCAGGGGTCAAAGCAGTACGCAGAAGGCAGTCTGCGTTTATCGAAGAAACTACGGAAGCGATTAGTGAAGATAAAATGTTTACCAAGGCTTGTTTCATGCTCAGAAAAATCAGCCACAGGAATTACGGAAAAGTCGGTATCATAGGAGTTCCTTTCGAAAAAGGACAGGTATTTTTCTGTAGATATATTTGTATTTTCATATTTCTATTTAGTTGATTGTATACAAAATTTTTGTTTTCTAATAAAATTATTTATATTATAATTATAGAATAAAGAAGGAGTGGCACAAGGACCGGATATAATAAGAGCTGCAGGACTTGTAAAGGAATTGCGAGCACTTGGTGAGTTTTTCGTGTTATTAAATACTTTAATTGATGTAAAACCAATTTTTATTGTATTTCAAACTTGTATTCTGCATTGTATTATAATATATTATAATCCAGAATTTGTTCTATAAAAATATGGCAATTCCTTTATTTCTGGTGCTAACTTTCAGAATATGTTATATAGAAAACCGAATGAGAAAACGTTTTTGATTCTAAGAGATGAAACATGAAATGAAGAAATTATAAATACATATTTTGAATTAAGGGCGTTGACTAGGACTTGGACCAAAGTTACAATCTCAAAATTCGATTTCATCATTTTGTTTAACAAATATTGTAATGAAATATTTTTCCCTCCTTGGTGGTAGTTATTTTTAAAACAGAACTTTATTATGAGTACAGAGAGAAAAAATTTCTAAATTTACTACTTTTCGCGTAAAATAAAACGCTTAAATTTTGGGGTTTGATTTGAAACTCCTCGTTCCACACAAAAGTATTAAGAGTGTAGTTTTTCTGTAAGTAGTTAATTTTAACTATTTTTTTACAGGATTAGATGTCCAGGATTATGGAAATGTGTCATACGAAGTAGAGAAAATTGCAAATGTAGATAATATGACGCATCTAGGTGACGTAGCAGCATGTACGAGTCGAGTATCTGAAATGGTTCAGCAAGCTTTAAAAGACCGAAGAACAGTTGTAACTTTAGGTGGAGATCATAGTGTAGGAATTGGCACCATTGATGGACATGTAAAAGTATGTGTTGAAAAATCTAATCATGATGCTTATTTTTGTAAAATTTCATTTCATTTCATTAAAAAATTTGTTCTAGATCGCGTATTTAAGGGCATATGAAATTACCATAAGAACAAATTTAGTTTCCCCAA
>CAJFCO010000184.1:751628-789543 GCA_904066015.1 Synergus gifuensis
TTCTTCCAACTTCATAATGATTTCGAAGTTAATTTTAAAAAGTAAAATTAATCAATGCTTACCCTAGTTCTTTTGGTAATGTCGAAATAAGCACATGTTTGTTGATACAAAGTCTCAAGGTCATCGCGTTCCCAGTAAAAATCTGGCGTATCTAGCAAATCTGAGCTTAGATTAATCAAATGTCTCAAAGCGAACAGCTCACCTTGCTTTCTCAGAACCTCTTCTCGAGTCATTTTTATTTTTCTGCCAGCTTTCAGATCTTCGGTTACGAATTCAATGGAGTCTACGTAATGATTTAGAGAAGCTTCCCAGATTCCCAACTTGACTGACTGTGCGATCGCGTTCGAAAAAGTGTACTTATCAAACTCATTAGCATCCGAAGTTAGGATTATGTCCCCATCTTTCAGATGACTCTTTTTACTACAGGAAAAAAAATTATATGGATATTTTCTCATAAGATCTTCAAACTAATTGTAAGTGTAGTAGATGTTTTTACCCATTTTGACTGTAAGTGTACAACATAATTTCCCTTTCTGCTTGAATCAGTTCGTCGGAATAACTGTTGTCTTCATATTTCCTTAAAAACTGCAAGACATTTCCTAGTTCAAGTTCAGGAATATTCCACATAACAACTGTGCCCTCTCGGAAAAAGTAAATTTCTCGAGGTTCTTGAGCAACTTCGTACTTGGCCACAGCTTGAACAACGTCGGGATTGGCTATAAAAAGATAATGGTCTGATTTTGTGAAATTATTGACTTTTATTTGCATAAGGTGTTGGTTCCAAAATCTAATTCAGAGTGGCAGCAAACCTTACATTTTTTAATTCCCTGACTTTTCCATCTCTACATTTTACTTAAAAAATATAATAATTAGATATTTTTTCATTCGATAGTCATACTTAAAAAGAAAAAGAGTACATCTGCAGAGAGAGAGAATATTTAATTCTAATGATTCTAATATTTGTTGATTAAGGGAGTCAAGTTCTAATCTAAAAATTCGATTTCTTCATTTTACTTAACAAATATTAAAATTGGAATTATTTCCATCTGTAGAATTAATCAATTTGTAACTAGAATTATGCGCACAGAGCGAGAAAATATCTAATTCAAATATTTTTTAAGTGAAATGAAAATAATGAATTTTGAAGCTCGATTTTGAATTCCTCGTTTTATGCAAAAAATAATTGAAATTAAATATTTTTTCGCTCTGTACACAGTTTTATATTTGAAAAAAGGTTAGCGCTATAGAGCGAAAAAATATTTATCTATAATTTTCATTGAGTAAACTGAAGAATGGTATTTTGAGCTTAACACTTTGATTCAACGCCCTTAAAGTGAAGAAACTGAATTTGGAGATTAGAACTTTGGTGGAGTAATTTTTCGTATTAAAAAAACCGTCCTATTATTACAATATTTATATTTTACATACGTTTTGTAGATGTACAAATCTTTTGGGGTATATACAAATCTTGTTCTACAAGACCAACCATAAGTTCTTCCAATTTATATTCCTCAGCGGTGGCCATTGCCTTAACTTTCCAAAACTATAAAAAAGAAGCCATTCTAAATTTAGGAGATCAGTTTTCCAAATGAACAACAAAAATTGAAAAATTAAAAAATAAATTTTTAGAAATATAAAATCTTACCCCTGGAACTGGAACGTCTTCATCATCAATGAAAGATTTTTTCTTCCTCAAAGGTCTTTTTTTCATCTGTAGCGATGAAATATTTTCTTGAATTCCCTTCGGATAGTTTCCTTTTTTATGAGAAGATAATTGCGAAGTGGAATGAAATAAATTACGATAATCTACTTTTAAACTGGTACGTAGAAGCGTTGAAGTTAATGTCATAAACATGTTCTGAGATTGCAAAAAAACATTCTTAGCATTACGAAAATTATTCAAATTCATAGGCAGACTAGATTTGACTAGTAATCGCTGACAAGTTATGACAATCATTTTCGTTAATTTATATTTATTTTAATAACAAAATTAATAAAATACAAAAAACGAAAACTTTATAGGTTAGGACAAGTCGGGTTTAGGGCAGTTTAGGGCCGGTCCTTGTCCTTCTTCTTTTTCTAATGCGCACATAAGTGCGCAAGCATTAGTTTGATACATGACTAGCAGTCCTTGTATATAACAACCATGATCCGGTAGGGTTAGGACCAGGGTTCGGTACGTAATATACCTTATGTAAATTACATGCGTTTTTACGTAATTTACGTACGTATATTACATCGAAAACACCAAATTCATATGGAATGGGGGGTATTCTACGTATAATACGTAATTTACAAATGTAGAAAACCATAGTAATATACGTAGAAAACTCGGAGTGACGCGTCACTCCCGAACCCTGGTTAGGACACGGTCGCAGGTTGCATTATAGGTAAATTACATGAGGTTTTTGACGTAATTTACGTACGTAATTTACTCCGATGGTGGCGGCATTAAGGCCAAAATACACGCTCGTCGAAGTGTCGAAACGTTTCCGCGTTTCACGACACCCTGTTCACACGATGCATTTTCCGCATTCGGAAAATGTAAGATAAACTTGTCCAATGGCGGAAGGTTTGAAATTACGAATAAAAAATGAATTAAATTCTAATGTTAATATGAATAAATTGTTATTAAAAATAGGTTTCTAGTTTATGTAGTAAATAGAGAAGTAAATTAGATTGAAAGATTAATTATTTATTAATTATTTATCTCTATAGAGTAATTCAAAGCATCTTCGCGTGTTGTGTTTGTCTTGTCATAGTAGTATTCATGCATTCATGGAATACTACCACGAAGTAGTATAAGGAGACCCAACGCCATGTATTAGACTTGGCCCCCAAATCACGGTCCCTCTTCCTCGGATTTTCATGTTTTTAGCTACGAGAGCGCCCCTTTCATGAAAAATCGCAACTACGAAGTGTCGTCTGCTGTGGAGTGCGTCTATAGTGTTTTTGAGGTTAGGTTTCCCTGTGTATACGGTCATCACAAATCCAGAAGGTGTAATTTAATTAATTAATTGTAATGTTATCTATATATATAAATGTATATTTACCATTAATTATGTTATTATATATACCGCAAATGGTATAGGAGATCGGAGGGAAGATCAGGTTTTCGAGGGATTTAAATTTATTAATCTTATTTAATGCAAGCCTTCTTACTGGGAAAAATGATAACATAATTATATAATTTAAAATTTCAACGTAAAAGTGAATATTAAATAATAATAATAAATAATAAAAGTAAATATATAATATATTATTCTTTTAGGATTTAAAGAATAGTTACTTATTTATTTTTCAAACTATTTTATGTCATCTTGCAATACTTACCGTGCGTGGTGAGAAAAAACTTAGTTTCCGTCCATCTCGCTCTATTTGAGCCTTAGTACCCGAATCACAATCTTTAAAAAAACAAATCGGCATATGCACGAAAAAAATTTAAATTTTATTCATTTAAAAAAACATTAAAACAACCACAACATATAAAATTGCAAAAAGCACAGTTTAGGTTATGTTTTTGAATTTGAACTTTTCTTCGTAATTCTTTCATTTGCCATGCGTGGCGCTCTCGTCGCTAAAAAAATGAAAATCCGTGGAAGAGGGACCGTGTTTGTGGGCTGCTTTTCAGCTGCCAAAAGCACAGGCGTTGGGTCTCCTTATACTACTTCGTGGCGGAAACGTTTCGACATTTCGACGAGCGTGTATTTTGGCCTTAAGGAGACTCAACTGCCAGTGGAAAGCCTTTCGAAACAAAAACTAGATCGTAAGTCTTTAAAAGAACTTTATTTGAGTGCGCATGTGCGCAGTTGTCCTCTTCCTACTCGTGGGAAAGTGTCGAAGTGAGAAAGTTTTTAAAATTGACATTAGATAGAGAGGTTATGTTCGTTTGTTGATTGTTATATGAAGGATATACTCCAAATAAATTATACAAACAATATTTTCAGTACGACATTTTACGACATTTTACGATGCATTACATTTTACGACATTTTCGATCTTAGATATCTACATCGATATTTTTTTCATTATGTAGATTTTTTATCACAAAAAATATATTTGGAAGTGATAGAAAAAAAAAGTATTCAATAAATTTATTTCAACGTATGATTAACGAAATAATAACAAAGATTTATTACAACTTCAAGATTTCAAGATAAAAAAAATTTAATAATATTCTACATACTTAACACTTTTATAATCCACTCTTTTTAACTATAAAAATCTAAATTTTGTCACACACCGCTGTATACCACATGAAATCGCATAACAAATGAACAAACGAACATAACCTCTCTATTTTATGTCAATTTTAAAAACTTTCTCACTCGCACAGTTTCCCATGAATAGGAAGAGAATAACTGCGCACATGCGCACTCAAATAAAGTTATGTTAAAGACTTACGATCTAGTTTTTGTTTCCAGGTTGCGAGAGGGAGTTCGGTCTCCTTATTATTCCTTCGTGGTTAGGACTAGGGTTGTGCATGTATTACCCTTAGGTAAATTACATGAGCTTTTTACGTAATTTACGTACGTACATTACGTGAAAAACACCAAATTCATATGGTGTGGGGGGTTTTCTACGTATAATATGTAATTTACAAATGTAAAAAACCTCAAGTTACGCGTAACTGTCCAACCCTGATTAGGACCGGTCCGTAACATCGGCAACATCTGCACATCTCAGTACGAACTACACAGATTACGGATTTATGATGGTGCTGTTCTATAGCAGAAAATATAAAACAGAAAGAAGAAAATCGTAAGAGTGAAAGAGACATATACAGTTACAAATACAGTTTTCTACGTATAATACGTTTTTGACGTAATATACTTATATACTTCGAAAACAGTAGAAAACCGTAGAAAACGTAGAAAACTCCTAGAAGTGACGTTTTCAAGATGGCCGATGATCAAAAACGTGTCAAAAAATGGTCGCGGTACCCACGATTTTATTCCACCACAAATCTTGGTATTTTAGCTAATCTATTAATTTTTACAAATAAGGAGCATCCCCCCCTCGTGCACTCTAAAAGTCCACTCTGTCCAAACGGCAATTTAATCAGTGCATTTTTAGTCAAAAATCTATATATATTGGAATGAACTGACAGTTTACAGTAGATTAGACTAACTCTACAGCAATTTTTGTTTTGAAAAATGCTCCAACAGGCTTAAATTACGCAAGTTTTTCAAAAAAATTAATTTTTAACCTAAAACGTAACCCTAGCCGAAACTTTCCCATTTTAGCCAAACAAATTAGTTTTTTCGAAAAACAAAGAGCATCCCCCCTTTGAGAAACCCTCCTTGGCTAAAGGAAATCTCAATCCGTGTACTTTTGCGGCCTAAAAATTATATACATATATTCGAAATGACTATTTGCCCGTTGCTCCAGCAGCCTTATTATAGAGTGAAAAAATTTCTAGTTTTAATTATTTTTTTTTTCTGAAATCAATCGATTGAATTTTGAGGTCTCATTTTGATTAAACACCATTAATTACAAAAATTGACCTAGTGAATCGAAGAATGTAATCTATTATAAATAGTTAGAAGAATAATAGAATATTTTGGTAAATGAGAATCGTATGTATTTATTTCCTTAATTACCAAGCAGAGTTTACATATACAATTATACTTCTTGCATATTTCAAATTCGATGTCAGTAACTTACTTCTGTAATTCTGCAGTAGCAAAATATTAAAATATTACATTAATTATGGTCCTGCATTAAGAACTGTGATCGATTCAGCTGCTTTGTCTTCTGCTCATAAAAACCAGTTTAACTTTCAATAATCTAATCAGTCTGTTCAATAAAATCATCTCATGCGAAAGTAAAACTTCGTTTTAGTTGCAAACTAAAACTCTTAACGCTCTCAAATAGCCTACAAGCATTGCTTAAAGCTTTTAAAAAGTTTTTGAAATAGTTTTTTTTTTTTTCTTAAAAATTGGTAATCCGAGTAGGTTCCTCGTTCCTGGAAAATTTATACTTTTTCTCGTTGATACCAATTGTAAAATCTAAAGAGCGCCTAAAAATCAAATTTCGTCGAGAAGTAAACAAGTTCTTAGCTCTTTTTACAGAAGAATTACCCAAAAATTTTTTCAATTCTACAAATAATTAAATGTTTCCTCGTCTACAGATATATGACGTTCGCCTTTTTTCCTAAGCTATGTACATAATTATTTTGAATGCCGTTATTCATACTCACAATCCAACTTTACTGCATTCTGCCTTCTCTCATTTAGGAATCGAACATTATTATACAATCTTTAACATAGTGACTATCTTCTGATGGTCCAGAGAGGATCTAACTGGCTCAATGGATCTATTACGATGTCAGGTTTCTCCTGCGAGGTCGAAGAAATACTCTGTGGTGTATTTGGTCTGGCCATTGAGGTGGACTGACATCCTAAAATTATTTTAAAAGTATTAGTCAAAAAGTTTAGTTCTCGAATCAACAATAATAAAAAAATCAATCCTTACCTTGCTGTGAAGAGATAGAATGCTGCATACCCGCTGTAAAATTGTGAAGAAAATCATCTGATGGATGACAATGTTGAGTCTTTCTCATCGTCTTTCCTTTATTCTTTTTCATTTCCTCAAAACATTCAAAGGTCGACCGCGTCGATGATAAAATTCCTCCTGTGCAATTAATAATATTATTAATATTCCATTTCAGAAAATCTAATGGTCCCTCAAATTCATATTCTTAAAAATCTTTTCAAAGTCCTGAAAATTAGGAAAATGTTGAAATTCTTTGAAACTCATTATAACGTTTACAACTTTTTTTTTTAATTCCCCGATTATTCTATGATTTTCAAGTTTTTCCTTACTTGCGACCACCTTGTAGATATCAATAAAAGAATTTTTACGTACTTTTCATTAGAGTATCTTGAGCGTGATAAAGAACCATCCGGTAGCCAAACTGCAGTGAATCCTTGTCAACCAGACCTTTGCGAAACTTCACAAGACTGGAAAATACCAAGGGCACATCAACAATTCCGTGACCTGCTCTTACGTGACACACAGCAGCAGTTGCGATTAAAAAAAGTCCACTGAGAGAACCACCGTTCAGACAATGAATGATTATCGGCTTCGGAGAACAATGTCTCAATGCTTGTTCTGACATAACATCAGTAGCAAAAGCAAGAAGTGGACCAGGACTACTTGGAAAACTGCTGCAAAATATTTGTATTTATTATCATAAAGATGAGTGACTTATTACTGCTTTATTATATTTATTTTTATAGTTTTTATAAGGCTACAAACGAGAGGTTGACAACTCGACCAAGCGGGTGTACACCTACTTCTGACTTCAAAATATTTCAGGATATTTCAATGACTTCAGAAGATTTCACTGATTTCAAGAGATATCAAGAAAATTCAAATAAATTCACATGACTTCAAGTAAATTCACGTGAATTCAAGTGACTTCAAATGACTTTAGACATTTCAGGAGAATTCAGGAGATTTCAGTGCAAGTGTACACCTGATTTCACGAGTTGCCAACCCCTCGGCTACTTTAAAAAAAAGTAAAAACTTACTTTGATGGCCACACAAGGAATTGCATATGTACAACGATCCTTTCCGCTTTGTGTCCAGAACGTGAAAGTAAAATGATTCTCTGAATATACGTTGAGTGAATAACTTTGTTCTTCAAACTAAGTGTGAAGTCACCCAAAGTTAAATTCTTTTCTTCACTAGATGGCCAATAGATATCACCAGTTAACTATGAAAAATTAGACAATAAAGAATTTGTCAATTGACGTAAAACCACTTCGAAAGTAAATTACAAATGTTGTACAAATCGTATACAAATTTTCAAATACCTGCAAATCAGTCGCTAAGCAGGCAATAACTTCGCTCTCTTGTTCCCAAACCATGGTCCAGAATGTTTGAAACGCATCAGACTTCGGCGCTTGGGTAACAATAAAAGCTGCTGGAGTCCATTGAGTTACATCTCTTACATACGAAGCGTTTATGTAAGTAGGTCCTTCAAGAGAAGTTAATTCTACTCTGCTTGAGTTATAGGGAATACAACTGGCAGATCTATTCGCCGCAGGATTTGAGTTCGCAATGTTGGAAGATTGTTTCTTATCTTCTCGTTCCTGCAAATTAATAACCGGCTTGTAAATAAGAGTTTATTTATTTTTTTTTTTTGAATCTTTGACTTGTTTCCGATTTTCCTTGACTAGCGAAATTCTCTAACTTTTCGTTAATTCTCAGGTTTTCCCTGACTTACAGCCACCCAAAAAAAGTCGAATAAAATTGTAAACATACCTCGAATTCACGAACTTCCTTCCACTTATTATCAATTGTCGTAGCACCGCTAAGTGTCTTCACCAACAAACTGTCAACGAATTTTTCATATTTTTCAATGTCAATAACAAATTTTTGTAAAATAGTTGACTCTGCAAGCGGATCTCTCTTTGGCTGCACATCCAAATACCACGTGTCCCATACGATTTGTAGATTGTCGTTTCTATCATCTGTTTGCGGTGTCGAGTTTTTTCGAACTAGATTCACTTCTTTAGTATCTTCCAAAGTTTTAACTTCACTTTTAGCATCGTCTTTTTCATCTTTACTTTTGTCTACTTGGACTTCCGGTAGAAGTGGAGCGTGATTAATTGTGATATCCAAGTCAGAGAGAAGATCGACATTGGATTTTGGTTCAGTGGATTCAAGTATCCCTGAACTCGAAGTATTTGTTTCGTTATTGGTTGCCTGCATATATGTTTGATTATATCCCGGCTTTGCGTTTTCTGCATTAGTAACTAAAGAAAAAAAAAAACGTTAAAATTGTAAATATTCATTATTAATCAAATCGATTAAATTTACTCTATAATCTTAAGATTGTATGGAGTAAGGGTATAATCTATTATGATTCCGGTATTTTAAAACCAATCAATTTCAAATGTAAGTAATTCTAACCACTAACAATTTTGATGTAGGTACACATGAATTCAAGAATTTAAGAGACTTCAAAGAACAAAATAATTCAAGATGAATTCGAAAATGAATTCAATGTGAATTTCTTTTTAATTTTTTTCAATTATTTTGATTTTTTTAACTCATTTTATAACTAAAAATTCTATTAAATTCTTTCAGGTTCTTTTAAATTTTCTCTAATTCTCTTAAATTCAGTTTAATTTCTTTAGAGTTCATTTGTCTTTATATTGAATTGTTTCGCGTAGTTTTGAACTTTTTCCAAAACTTAAAATTTTTTACAATTTTGAATTCCTAATTTCTAATGTGACGAGGAAGGGGTTGTATGAAATTTAAAATCTAAAATTAACCTTGAGTTGGAGTCTGTTGACCATACTGTGAAGCGTAATAAGCTTGATTGTCGGGCGTGGAATTTGCATCATGATTCGAGTATTGGGAAGAAGTAGTCTGATTGGTAGCAGAATTATTACCGGCACTAGTATACAAAGAGTACGCATCTTGCTGCTGATAAACATTAGTATTCGCAAGAGGCAAATTTCTGACAGTGGACAAACTTCCAATAGAACTATTCGGTTCCTGTACGTGCATCGATTGCGTATTCTGATAACCCGAAGTGTACTGATATCCTCCTGCGACAGCATTGTACCCATAGCCAGGATGACCTTGATACGAGTCCGTCGACGAATTCGACATTACAGTTCCTTGTGTTGCATTTCCATAACTATTATTAAATCCTTGGGAGTAGGTCGGACACTGTGAAGGCCCAGCATACTGCTCTTGAGGGTGGTAGTAATTTTGTTGATAATTTGGAATCGGGTTTGCTTTCGCATGACTCTGGATAATTTCCGAGTTGTAACTTTGGCTTAAATTCTGATTTGTACTAGAATTCACACTTTGATAGGGAACATTAGTCTCTGTTTGTTGATAGTTGCCGTAAGTGTTGCCATAATTTTGAGTGCCTACTCCATCTTGTGTTTGAACTGCACAAGCTTGAGGTTGAGTACTCGTATAACTCTGCGTTTGCTCCGAGTAATTAGTTTGAGGATTGGACAATGAATTAGGATACTGTGAAGCTGCGTCGTAGTAGGAATTGCTGCTTACATTCGCGGAAGGAACGTTGGTCGAGGCAATTGAATATGTTGAACTATCGGTAGCAGACGTTTTGGTAAACATGCCCATGTGTTGATTTGGTGTATATTGTTGGGGAAGGGAATAATGAATCCCGGGTGACATACTTTGAGGATTTTGAATCTGTTGTTGAAGATTAATCTGTTGTATAATTGCTTGTTGCTGATCAACTTGAGAGGTTGATGGATTAATGTAGCTTTGCGTCGCGTTGGGTTGCTGCAAAATCGACTGAGGAGAAACTCCAACTTGATAGGGATTAATCACAGAATTTTGATTTTCCGATTGCTGTTGAGACTCGCTAACTTGAGACTGATAATACTCTCCAGTATTGTGGATTGAGCTCGGCACGTAGAGATTTGTCTTGCCATCTGATAAAGTGTTGTAAGTTTGATTAAGAGATGTCGCGTAAGGCACTGGATTAAGTTCTGTGTTTCTTGACACTTCGACTTCCAGGTTACCTTGCTGAGCAGATTCCAGCTGGACTGGACTGAAACTTTGATGTTGAGGTGAAGCATTATTCACCTGATTGCCTTGATAAGTAGGATTTTCCTGCATTACTTGATATCCAGGATAAGAGTAAGCGGTATTTGCATTGTAGGAGTAGATCTGATATTGGTCTTTTGTATTTGGATCGGTTGGATATTGAGTTTCAGCTTGTTGAGAAAGAGTATAGCCGCTGTAAGTCTCGGAGGTGCTAGAAAGTTCAGTAGTTGCTTTCATCTTTCCAGCCTGTCCGTAAACACTCTCGGAGAAGGTAGTTCCAGTCTTGGGAAAACTTGCATTCAGATTACTCATGACGCTTACTGCTTCACCGTACATGTACTGCGTATTGTAAGAATTTTGTTGCCCAGAATAATAATCTGGGTATCTGCTTTGATAAAACTGGTAGGCTTGTGTAGGATCAATGAATTGTGGGACATTGGTGGAAGATAAGCCTTCACTCGTGCCGTTTTGATTAGTTTTTAAGGACTTGACGACTGACTGATCAGAGTTAGTTTTTGTGGTTCGATGATCAGTGAATTGATTGTGATAGACAGGAATGTTTGACACTCTATTTGCTAAATAGTCTTTAAGTTTTAAACCACTGCCTATAGCACTTTGCTCTTTCGGAAGCATATGATGAGACTGATTCTTGCTTTCTGAAAGTGAAAGGTCATTTATAGCATGTACCCCTGTAATGTTCTGAGCAAGAATCTGTGCACGTTCTTCTTCCTGGACTTTGCAGGTGTTCTTTACTCTTTGCAACAACTTCGTCACGTTTATTTCCATCTTCCTGTAAAATTCTAAACCCTTTGTGGTTTTCGCTAATAAATCCTCGTACGCGTCATAGGAAGCGATCAAAGAAGATATGATAAATTCACGGCGTTTCAAAGTTTCGTCAACTGCTTTTCGAGTGTCGGCAGTTTGAGCATACGCTTCCGTTAACGCAGCCAAGATGTTTTCTTGAGCAGCTAAGTTTTGCTCTATGAAGTTCACCTGGAATTTATACAATTTAGGAATGAATTTTTATTATTTGAAACCGAATTTTAAGGTTGCTTTATAGAATGAAGTTCATAGGATAAAACAAAGGCGGAAGATACTAACTAATGGTTTATGTTTGCTGATTTGCTCTGCAAACAGATTGTCAAGAGGTTCAGATTCAGCCGTAGCTGTAACCAAAATTCTTGTCAAATCGTCTTGAGATATTGATTCTCGCAATTTGTTGTGCAATTCACTCCTTTGAATGCGCATTTCATCAACCTTATTTAATATGCGTTTTAAATTTCTAGTGCGAATCTTTTTAGATTCGTTGTCCGTATTCTTCTCACTGCTGCTTTCACCTAAATAAAAAAAACAATTGGTAACTGAGAAGTTTGGGAATACAATTAAAATAAAGTTTTGCGGTCACTGTGAATATAGTACTTGAAATTTCAGGAGAAAATTCTAGCACAGAAAAACGGAGAAACACACCTGATAAATTCATCTTAGGGGATGGAATATGTGCCATTAAACTTGACAATGGTTGAGAAAGTATCCGTAAATTATTCAAGTGTAAATTCATCGCTCTATGAAGTGCTTGATTACTTTCGGATGCTTTAACATGAGCTTCCTCATACTTTTTTGCCTCTCGTGTCAAATCGGTAGCAACTATTGATGGTGGTCGTTTGCCCATTGTTTCTTGATACTCTTTTTCTCTAAAGAATAATTAATTTTGAATAATGTACATTATTTATATACAGGATGTTCCACGTCTAACTGTCCGCACAGCTAGATCTGGGACACCCTTTATACCTAAAGAAAAGTGGCATAAAGCAAATCGCAATAAAACGAAATTAAATTGACAAATATAAAATGAATCTACTCACCTCTGTTGCTCTTCTGATAAAATCACATTGATTTCTTTAAGCATGGCCTCTACATTATGGTAAGTATCAGAGAGTTTTGTCATCGTGTCAACTTGTTCTTGAATTGCGTTGGGTTTCGCATTAATAGCAGCACATCTTTCAGCCAATTCTTCAGGAAGAGATAAGACTTCAGATTCCGAATTTACAGCATCTGGATCCCATAAACTCAAATTTTCAAGTTTTAAAGACATTAAATAGCTATTCAGTATCAGATCGTGCTCTTCGATTTTTGCACCAACTGAACGAAGAATTTTTGCTTTTTCTTCCGAGTAGAGTGAATTCGCCTCGTGTACTTTCATTGGAACTAGTCTGAAATTGTAAAATTTCGAAATAATTATTCAAAGAATCGGGTGTATTATTTTAAATAATAATAATAATAATTCAAGATTACTCACCTAGCGAATATATCTGTACCAGAGACTTCGGAGTCGTTTACATTGAAAGATATACCTTTAACCAAAGAGGCACCCTTGACAGTCGGCAAAACATCTTTTTCCGGTACTTCTTCATGGTAAATGTACTCGTTTTCGTTTTTTGCAGCTTTTCTTTTACCTTCGATTACGTCGTTTGTGAATGTAAGTGCATCTTCAATTGCTTCTTTTTCATCTGCAGCTCCCGTTATTCCCATTATACTTTTTGTGCTTGTGTATAGGGTACGTACTTCGTTTAAAGCTGCTAAAGAAGCGTTGTAAAATGCCACCCGTTCTCCCATTTTACGTTGTTCTTCAGCTGCGAGTCCTTGATAAAGTTGTGTTACAGCTAAGTGATATGCTCTTTTAAACTTGACATACCTTTTCCATATCTAGAGAGCATTTTAAAATCGTTTGAAATTAATTTTGTTATAAAACTTAAACTTTACAAGCAATTTCAAAAGAATTAAAAAGATTTCAAGAGATTCTAAAGACTAAATGATTCCAGTGATTTCAAAAAATTATAAACAAAATTGTTAAGGTGTGAATAGAACAAAAAAAAAAAAAAAAAAAAAAAAAAAAAAAAAGAAGAAAAAAGCGAACTCATTTGATACCTTGTAAATTTTAGATCCTACTGTATCGCAAACAGTACCATCTTCACTGCCTCCTTGCTCTAGGGTGTTAAGTGCCAGATCATAATAATCTACAATTTGTCGAGCAACCTTAGCTGCAGAAATAAAAAATGTAAGTTTTTTTTTTTTACTAAAACAATATCATTATTTTTTTAAATTCATTATTAATTGTCAAACTCTATAATTGAACACTTTTTTCTATGCAATTTTGAATAATTTATACGAAAATAATTGTCTTCATTTGAGGAATTTAGACATCTATTAATTTTTTTTACATACCTACTATCGATGGTTTGCGATTATCAAGCATGCTCTTTTCTAAAATGCATTCTTGTCCTTGAGCCAAACACAGTTGGTACATAAATGTCATCAATTCTGGTGCTAAGTCCACCCCTGGAGGCTGAGGGTAACTATTTTTTAGGTGATCAAAAGCCCAAGCTGCACACTGAAAATGAGTGCAGGCCATTTTCATTCCATCGGGCGAGGTACGATCTGTGCCTGCACCAAGTTGAGTGTGAATAGCACCAATATTGTACAAAATGGAGATCATTTCAAACCGAATGTTGGCCAAAGAACACACCATATTGGCGTAAGTATCTTTCCTATAAAAGTAATTAGGATAAATAATTAAAATTTTTAATCGAATCAATTTTCCACAAATGACTGAATATAGCTTTGGTAAAGATTTACCAAGAAGAAATTCGAGATAAAAATATACTACTTTTTATTACAAATTAAAACGTATAAATTATATAATTTCCTACATAATTAGCTTTATTACAAGATTAATCTACAAGAGAATAAAAAACCTTACCATGTGAATGTTACGGCAGCAGGACCGTCTTTTCCCATAGGAAATCTACTTTGCAGGAAGTGCAGTTGACAATAATATCTTTTTAACAATTCACATCCTTTGACATCAATGGGTGGACGCACTGCAGAAGCTCGTAAACTCTCCAATTGATGTAATTCGGTATTATACGACTCTGGATCTTCATTGTAAAAGTCACGAATATACTGAAATTAGATTTCAAATCAACAAGAGAATCATTGTATAACGGGAAAAGATATGAATCAGAGGTCGCAAATTTGCGAAGTTTTTACGAAGCCCGTATAGGTCATAAAATAATTGGAATATATATAGATGGTGCATCCAAATGAAAAAAAAAAATTTATATTTCACGGAAGGTGGTGTAAAGGTACAGACTGGGAAAAATATTAAATTGTTTTTGTTCTAGTTTAAAAAGAAACCCGTACTGTTCTGGCAGGATTATTTTCAAAAAAAAGGATCAACATACCTGCTTGAGTTTAGTAGCAAAACAAGTGGGTTCCGGGCTCACTTTTAATTGGAAAGAGACCATCGGCAACCTGGGAACTGCCTCCATCGTGTTTTTTTCCTTTAAATTCAAAAATTATGAAAAGACGTCACCTGTCACAAATGTTTGGTCAGAATCAGAAGATACTGTGTAAGGTAAGACTGTGTAAAGATAAACGTCAAATTTTGGGCTGTATGTCTTTCTCTAGCTGTATATCTTTCTCCATTCTCTATAGACGTGCGACCCGAAAGAAAGAAGTCAGTGCTGCCTGCGCGCGCAACACGCGTTGACTTCCTACTGTGGCGCGTTCAGATTTCCCACCCGGGTCAAAGACATTATACCACCTTGCCCGGGTGCACCTCGGGTACTGCGTCCTTTTCTAACATATTGAAATTTCGACTTGTAAGAAAAGGACGCAGTACCCGAGGTGCACCCGGGTGGGAAATCTAAACGTGCCACTTGCCAGATCATGGACATGGCCGTATGTGCAAAGCTTTATTTAGAAGCAGGCACTAGCAGTGGGATTCCGAGCCGAAAAAATTTTCGAATCCGAACGGACCTCTCTTTTTAACACCTTAGGATAGAAAGAGAGATCCGTTCGGATTCGAAAATTTTTAGGGCGTCGGAATACGACTGTAGCAGGGTTGCGTTGCGTTGCGTTGCGTTGCGTCATAATGAGAGTAAAAGAGAAAAAAGTATACTTCTGTCTTTTTCTCTCTCATTATGACGCAACGCAAAACGCAATCATGGGACGCCACCCTAATAAGTAATTTACATAGTATATAAATTACGTATTATACGTAGAAAACCCCCCACACCATATGAATTTGGTGATTTCGATGTAAATTACATACACTCGACTCCCGCAATATTAACCGTATTCCTTCCGCAATATTAACCATCAGTTACTTCGAATCTCACTTGATACACTGCGCATGAATTACGCTCGTCATCTGATTGGTTGCTATTTGCGCGCAATTTAAAATGCTAAAAAATATTATTTTATGTGCAATACGCATGCGCAATTGATGTGATATTTGAGAAAAGGAATTTCGTTAATATTGCGGGGGCCTCTGGTCTGGATTTCGTTAATATTGCGGGAGTCGAGTGTATGTACACTCGAGTTTCCCAAATGTCAATTTCCCAAATCTCAAGTTCTCCCAAATGTCAAGACATGATTCTCTCAAATGTCAAGTTCCTGTTTCTCAAATCACACTTGAAACCATTGCGCACGCGTTGCGTTCGGCATTTGATTGGTTGCTATTCGCAATTGATGTGACGCATGCGCAATTGATGTGACTATAGAGATAAAGAATGTCTTGACATTTGGGAAAACTTCCGGTACAATATGTCTTGACATTTGGGAGACTCGAGTGTAAATTACATGTAAAATAGTATGTATATTACCTAAGGTATATTACGTTCGCAACCCTGGGCACTAGCCAATGAAAATTAAAAGAAGAAGAAGAAATTCTGCAACTGACTGTAATCTGTCGGGCGATTCAAAATCGAATTATTAGGTACACTCGACTTCTGCAATAGTCACCACCGCAATAGTCACCAATTTCCTTCCGCAATTAGAGTTTTTAAATTCTCGGTAATTTATTTTTTGTCTTTTTCTTTCCTATAGCGCCATCTTTGTCATGATGTTTTCCTCCGTTTTGTATTTTAAACTAAACCTCCCAACCCTGTGCATGGCACTGTACAATAATGGTGCGTTTATACCTCGGCCTGCCCGACCGGTGCAGGCAGAAAGTGCATGAGAGTGAAAGAGATAGAGATTGAAAAATTGGACAAAAAGAACTCTCTATCTCTTTTACTCTCATACACTTTCTGCCTGCACCGGTCGGGCAGGCCGAGGTATAAACGCACAATAAGAGGAATGGACTATAGAGATATAAGAATAGAGGTAAAAAGGCATGCACTGAAAGTGTCCCCCTAATAGAAAGAGAAAGGAGATCAGGGTTGTGCAGTGACGCGTCACTCGAGGTTTTTGACGTATTATACGTAAAAATGTAATATACGTAAAAAACGTGATAAATGTAAAAAACGACGGCAGACATAAGAAAAAATGGAAAGAGAAAACGTAACCTCACTTTTTGAATATTGCGCGCTAATAGCAACCAATCAGATGCTCTGGCGCCATTTTGAAAACGTATATTACGTTTTGTAAAAAACTCAGGATGTAATATACGTACGTAAATTACGCAAAAACCTTACGTAATTTACCTAAGGTATATTACATGCACAACCCTGTATAAGGGTGACATCCCATGGATCCGAAATGCGTTGCGTTTTTGCGTAAAACCATGAGAGTGAGAAAGATAGTAGTATTAGTGCGTCTCTCTCACTCTCATGGTTTTGCGCAAAAAACGCAACACATTCTGGATCCATGGGACGCCATCCTAAGAATAGAGGTGAAAAGGATAGGCTCTCCAATGAGTGGAAGTGTCTCCCTAATAGAAAGAGAAAGGAGATCAAAGGAATCCTTCCTGTCTCTCTCTAGTGACGCATGGACATGCGCTATTAGAGAGAGACAGGAAGGGTTCCTTTAATCTCCTTCAGGGAAATATACACGTAATATACGTTAGGTAAATTACATAAGGTTTTTTACGTAATTTACGTACGTATATTACATCCTGAGTTTTTTACAAAACGTAATATACGTTATCAAAATGGCGCCAGAGCATCTGATTGGTTGCTATTAGCGCGCAATATTCAAAAAGTGAGGTTATGTTTTTCTTTCCATTTTTTCTTATGTCCGCCATCTTTTTTTACATTTATGACATTTCTTACGTATATTACATTTTTTACGTATAATACGTCAAAAACCTCGAGTGACGCGTCACAAGCCATCCCTGCTAATATGTAAATGTAGTGTACACTACGGACACTGCGTAAATGTTTCTACCTTTCCAAAAAATGGAGAAATTATGATATGGGTTCAATATCGGTTTTTTTATTATGCAATTTTATAGTTTCATCATTAATATTATATTATTTTTAATTGTTTCTCATATGAACATGTAACCGCGGATGTGTATATGCACAGACAAAAATTGAAAATAATAATTTAAACTCGAAGTACATACATTCTTCGTTCTCATTTAGAGAAGTAAAAATTCGAATATTCTAAAAGAATTTCTTTCAACCTAGAGCATACAGTTTTCATTCTTCTTTCACCAAAGTACGGAAAATATTCCATCATTCGCTTGAAGCTACGGAAGCTATATATTAAAGTATGTACATAAATTCATTCGCCAACACACTCAAAATACTAGGCATTATAATACAATTTTGTCTTTTCTCCTTGTCTTGTTAAATTTATCTTCTTAACGAATCCAAGTCAGTTAGCTCATTTTTCCTAAAGCTTGGAAAAAGCACAGTGGCTAAAATTTACAATATTTTCTGCAAAATATTTCATTAATTGAAACAATAATACACGTTTCAAAAGAATTTTTTAAAAACACGAGAAAATTTGAGATAAAAATTGTACTTTTTACCCACTGTGAGAATTACTAGTCTCAGTGTTAATAACAATGCCAGGATTTTTGAAATGTAAAACGTTACTTTTAACTTATAACTCACTTGATATACCGCTAATATTTTAACTTTTAAACTAATCTACCGTATAAGCATGTGTATAAAACCTAATTATCTGCCGAAGTCCTCTCTTTCAAATTAGAATAACTCGGCTACTTTTGCTTAATTACCATCTCGTTATATTTTTACAAGTATCTCAAAAAATACGCCGTTCTGCAAGCCTCGACTCATAAGTTATCTAATACTGACACTAAGTGATCTGATCAGCTGCCCTGCTTAAAATACTCCTTAAACTATGTCAGAAGTCAGATCTCTAACTTCAGGGCTGGCCTCGATTAAATCATTTTTCTCAAAAGTTAAAAAAAATATTTTCTCTTTATTGCTTTCAAATTTTATTAAGGGTATGTGATTTTTTACCATAAAACCAATTTTGTTTACTCTTATGGTAGAATATTATATAGCCTTAAATCTCTCTGTAAAACTCGTTCAATTTTTCAAAACCTTTGAAATCAGCATAATTTTTATCGCATAATTTCAACATTCCCTGACTTGCGGCTACACCTTGAGTTGAACTTAATCGAGGCTAGTTAAGATTCTTATTTATGCTATTAAGTTTCACATATTTTTATCTCAATTTATCAAACGTTTTAAACAGAGTGGATATCCTATTATATATCCAATTTTTACAACTCCTTCGAACACGCATAAATTAAAAATTATAAGTGTGGATCAAACAATTTTCTCTCAATTATTCATAAAAAATGTTTTTTCTCTTTTCAAGCAGTTTTCTTTCTATTTTACAACTCTTCAAATTTGACATAAAATTCAAATCCTCAAAACTGAAATTCTATTCAATTTTTCGGTAAAAAAAAGTCATAAAATCAGAAATACATATAGAGAAAAAATGGTTTGGACCCAGATCATGAGTTACAGAAATTCGCACATACACGAAAATAAAATTAGACAATGCGCTGCATATTAGACATATAAGACTATGGCACAATTCTTCTAACGAGTGAAGGAATTTTTTTATATTAATTCGCCGACATTTTTTTAAATACATTGCAACAAGAAATACAAAAATGAGGGAAATTATTTGTATTTTAATTCTATTAGTAGCAGCTACTATCTATTACAATAATTAATGTTTACTGGAGTCATTGTAGGTTTCAATTTGAATTAGCTTAATTACTTTCCAGGCGTTGCTTCACTTCGTTTAAATGCTGCCTTCGTATTTCACTTTACTTCATAAATGGACAAAGCAAGTTTAGTGCATCGCAGATAGGAAGATTTTTTGAATATTAACTATAAGGCGTCGCTACGTCGTATAAAGTCGTCAATAAAAATACAACTTGGAATAAGTAACTCTTATCACAATAGGACAGATTTTCAGACCGATAACATATACGTACCAGCGGATTCATTTATCGTTTTCTCTGAAGGGAAATTATTCACAAAACTATTTTTTTCAACGGGCTTATAATATTAAATTTGAACCTGTAGAAAAATATAATTTTGCGACACTTAAACTATTCCCTGAATTCTATCAAAACATAATAAAAAATTCAAAACAATTCTACAGATACGGACTTTAATCTCATTCATCAAAAATCATTTCCATGCCTTTCACTGTGATAAAATACACTGCATTATAAAATACGCTTGTGTTTTACGATACGCGATTTCTACATACGACAATAATTATTATACAAGAATAACAGTGAATTCTCACCAGCACAATGTCTTGTTAACAAGAGTAGTTTTCATGTATATTTTTTTCAGTCTAAGTAGTCGCCGTAAACAAAAAAAAACCTTCGATTCTTTTTTGCACTCTTGAGAAAAAAAAACGAGAAGCTGGGCAATTATTTATCGATCTTAAGACAATTTCTAGCAGTTTAAAAAAAAAAAAAAAAACTTTAAAAATAAAAAGTTTATTCTTCTTACAATATTCGTTAGATTCAAGTTAATAAATTTTCACTGATTTTTCCTGTATCATCTTTCAAATTCGCTGCGATATTCCTAAAATATTGCAGTTGGTTTCCAAGGAATAGGCATTTATTAAAATTAATTTTAAATTTTCAATCTAAGGCTATTTCGAACAAATTTTTTAATTTATTCAGACTGAATTCGGATAGTTTTGAAATGAAAACTTACTTTAAATTCATGCGAGTTAAAAGTTCTAACTAAGTCGGATTCATTCAGATAGGATGTCTATCAGAACTTTCGCCAGTGTGCCTACCGATAAAATCTGATTAAAACCAAAAGCAAATCTATAAGCTAAAAATAATAAGAATAACTTCGATTCAAAATCTCACAATACTTTTTCAAAATTTGATTAAGACCTGGGATGTCAAATGCTTTTTAATTGAATTTACTTATTGTGCACCGGAAACTAAAATCCCGAAAAATAAAATTCTCGACAGATTAAATGTATGTTTTTGTAAGTTAATTTTTTGCTTTTGCTGATTAAATACAACGCAAAGACGTTTAAAATTAATTTTTATAAGCTTAAAAAGAGGTGTTATTTTAATATAATAATATAGAGAAAAATAGATGAGAATAAAAAAGGATAAAAATAAAATAATATGAAATACTGCAAGTTGACGAAGTTTTATTAAAATGGTTCATTGTTTTCATTAATGAGATTTTGACTTCACTCTTCAATTTGAACTCCTGTTTACCTTAAAATTAATATTTCAAAATAAATGCAAACAGTACCTAATTAAGTATAGTTTAAAAATAATGAAAATTACAAGCCTTGTTTTTCTGTATACGAAGTCGAATAATTACTTCAGATTTATAAGTAATATGCAGAATGATTACATCCTTTCAAAATGAAGTATTTGCTTTTTTAAAAATTCAAGTTGTATATTTGTATACCTAAAATTATCAAGTTTTTAATCAAATTCTATTACACAATTTTGCAAGTCCAGCTTACATTATCGTAAGATTGATTTACTTCTAATATTATAATAATAGTAATAGTAAAAAGATGATTCAATTTTGTACAGAAATTATTTGCAGAGGAATAAAAATGCAAATAAACCGAACGATTAACGTGTTAAAATGCTTTAATGGTAAGCGGAACCAGTAAAAAAAATGTGTTTTTAACGATGATTTATTCGTTGAACATCTTTCGAAAATTTGTAGGAAACGGCTCGGTTAACATTATTTGTAGAGGTAAATTTTTATTATAAAAATAAAAATAAACAATTGTAGGCCTTGTGTATAACATTAAATGATGTGCAACAAATTTGAAATAATAAAAAAACACCCGAAACTCTGGCCTCGCGTTGTACATTATTCAGACTCACAAGGACAGACAGTTAGATATTCTACAGAAAATAAAATTTATAGAATTGTACCGATTAAGTGAAATTAATCTATCCTCAAACGAGGATTGTCTAACTACAGCAATGTTCCATTCAATTGGAGCGATTTTTTTTATATCCCATTGAGAATTTTCAACAGAGGTTTTATTCTTTTTTCTAGTCATACTTTTTATATAACTTAAGCGGTTTTGATTGTAGCATTTTCATTCTTAAGTCGATTAGGCGTCTGTGATTCTGGCGAATATAAACATTCTATCAGTCGGCCTTGCTTCTAACGAATTAATTACACCATTATCTCAACATTTGACTTTTGTTTTGCTTAATATTGAAAATATTTGAATTTTCTCTACGATCAATTAATTATGGAAAGTTTCACCGACGCGAAACGGATGTACGTTGAACGTTTGCATTAGAAAAATCTTGAGTATAAATTGATCAAACACCTATGTTGAAAACCGACGTGTATGCGATTGCATAATAGTATCGAGAACATTGAGATTAATTCACTAGATACCAGGTTAGCTAAGACGAGATCAAATTGAAGTTATTCAGTTGCTTTAATCCTTCCAAATCTCATCCGCCGTTCCAGTGTCCCTGTGCAAACGATTATTTGAGCTAGCAGACTCAATTGCCCGAGAATCTGATGTGTTCCGATTCGTATGCATTCTTATATACAAATATTCACGCGGTAAAGTGTTCTGTGCGAGCATGGTTGTGTGAATCGATCGCGTTCTCGATTTTACGCGTGTGTTTAATGGGGATGAAGTGTTGTTGCTCGGATGGCGCTACGTACACGACTTCTCAGTCAGTCAACTTTGGAGTACATTGGTGTTGACTTTCGTCCATATCAATTGTGCTTTAACACTCGTTGCTCCATCAGTAACCTGTGGCTTCAGTCGCCACCACACTTACGTCAATATATACCGTTGTACTATCTACAACAAATAAGAACACTTTTCAAAATATTAATTTTAAATTAATGGAATAAAAGTAAGGGAGCGTCCATGAATTAGGATGAACATAAAGATGATTTTCAAAATTTTAGATCTTCGTAATTTAAAGTAAAGGTAAGTACAAATTATGAATGAAAAGCTTTGATTTTATTTTTATGTATATTTAATTAACCTATTTAATTAATCTATAGTAGTCTTAGACACAGAAAAGTAGCAAAAAAAAGTGTGCCATTTCAATCTACCTGAATAAATGAATGAAAAAAAAAAAAAAAAAAAATTACATTCTCAGCAGAGAATGTATTAGAATTTTTAACATAATCTTCAACTCTTCCCTCTTGATTTATAAAAATTCGCCTTTTCCACGCAGTACAAAATTTCGGAGAGTAGAAGTTTTCTATGTCTTATTTTTTAAATTAACAAGTACATTTAACGTACCTGCATACAGATGTGCTAAAGCTTATCTTGGAACAGAAATAGATTATTTGTAGCCGCAACCGCAACAACATTTTCGGAAGGATGCCACGCCGTATGCAAAATTTTCTTATTAAAATCGAGGCAGTCCACGCTGATCTCGTCTTTCTTTCGCTTGCCACCGGTACAAACCTACAAGAATTAAAAAAAATGTTAGTTTCATATTCTTACTCATTTTAACATTAATAAGTGATTAAAAAAATATCAGTGATGTTTACTCACCTTACGAGGTTTCAGAAGAGTTTTAGGCTTTGCGATATCCCGCGCGGCTTCCAAAGTGAGGTCACGTTTGGTACCGCGATCAAAAACTCGGAAGAAATTATTGTAAGAACCAGTCATAATGGCAGAGTCGTTACCGCTCCAGCAGCATTCAAATTTGTCAAAAATACAGTCATTCTCATACAGAGAGCACAGCTTCGATCTCAGGTACTCGTGAACCTATAAACAAAAAAGAATCGAGGCATATGTAATGTAATATTACATACAATTTCTTAAGCAGTGTGGAGCCAAGCTCAGAATATAAAATAATTTTTAACTTACAGGATAACACTCGATGGGCCTTGTTTCCATATGCAAATCCCATACTTTAACACTCAAGTAATCCCTACTAATCATGTATCGGCCGGAGTTGCTGAGTTTAACGTCGCTTATACTCGAAATGATCTCCGAGAAAAAGCTTCTGTTTGTCGGATCCTCTGGTTCTTCGAAGAGCTTACTGTGCCGATCGCAGAGAGCGGCTGATCTCATATCACACAGGCGAATTGTTCCCTTGCTACTACTGTATACCAGAAGGTTGCATTCAACTGGATGAAACTCCGCAGCCGTTATGACTTCTGTAAGTTCCTCCATGTTGGTTGGCTTAATGTCTACGATGTCTATACGAAAAGGTTAGGAAAAACATGGCCAAATATTACATGGAAAAATTCAAATCCCCTAAATTTCTATACCTTCAATTGTGTATAAATACAAATAAAAATTGCACCAATGCCAATCTGTTGTATCGTAAAACGTGTAACTCCATAAACAAACGTGAATCAACAAACGTTGCCTATTTTTGAGTTTATACATTGGTAGTAAGATTCCAATGTGTCATGTGTGATTATAGTATTGCAAATATTTTATTGACGAATAAAATTACAATCTAAAGCCTACAGTTTTAAGCTCAGAGCATTTGAGGATGAATTTCTTGAAAAATTTTACACGTGTGGTTTATATAGCAAACCAATTATATTTTTCAACTCGTTAACTATTTTAAATACCTTTAAGTCTCTGAAATAATTTAATGTTCTCGAAACTATTTAAAAATCTTCAAACATTCTTCATTTTTTAAGCATTTTTAAATATTTTAAAACTAAAGAACACAAAACAAGCTGAATTACCCTTATTTTACATAGCGTGGCACCAAATAACTATGAAATTAAATTTTTAACATAATTATAAAAAAAAAAAAAAATCTGCCCACTTCGCGGGCACATTCTCATCGCTCGCAAAAATGAGCGGGGTCGAATATGGTTCGATCGTCGCGCTTCGCGCTCCGTATTGCGCGCTTGTGCTCTTCGTGAAGCTTGCGCCTTACAGGACGCTTGTACTATATGTTTTTTTTAAATTTAATTAAATTATGTTTTTTTTTATATATAATTTATATTTTTATATTTTAATTTATTTTTTTATATTCTCTGATGAGAATGTAAAAAAAACAGACAAAAATTGATTGAAAAAATGTAAATTATTTTACTTATGATATTTAATATTATATTATTTAAAAAAGGATACTAAAACTCTGGTCGGTTATTTCCAGATGCCAGAGATTAATTCTAAGGTCGTCGGCACTGAGGTATGTTTCTTGGTCACTATTGACGCTTATACTGTTTATATGGTAGGTGTGCGCATTAGCAAATATTCTCCTTGGCGATGCCTCGACCATTAACTCCATTGGCTTTATTGAAGGTACCTGTTAGATAATAGATTTAATTTTACAAAATAAATCAAAATGTAGCATTAAGAAAGAATGCTATTTAAAACCAAACAGGTTATTTGAGAATGCCTATCCTGAATCTCTAATAATGCACCTAAAGCCTTTTGATTTTATACATCTAAAAAAATGCATTTTTATCAAATTCACTAATATTTTCTGAACGTTAATACAAACCTCAGAGAAACAGAAACATGAGGAGCGGAGGAGACTGATGCTTATGACATTGCATTATGATAATTTAATGCGCATATTTGACCTTGCGCTGTCAGTAAAATTTCTACTGGTAGTATCGATACAGTAAATTTATATTTTACACTTTCCTTTGCTTCTTTTATATTATTTTTTTAAAAGCAATAATTACAACATTCATAAAATATAGAAATAGTTAATACAATATATATTATCTTTGACATTAAACTTTCAAAGAAAAATTACGAGTGATAAATTCCTACTGTCTTCAGCGTGGAGTTCAAATTGGCTGCTGGACAATTGAGTATAATTGACAGTCTTATGCGATCCTCAAGGCATAGCAATTGATATGAAATGTGCGTAGTAGGTTATTCAACACAATCCGCGTATAGGTTCCGAAGTGATTTTAAAGGATTTCAAGAAATTTCAAAGTGAATTTTAATTTTAGGAATTTTCTAAATTTTAAGAACTTTTCCAAGGGTTAAATAATATTTTCTATAGCAAAAAGTAAAAACTAATTTGTAAATAAGAATATTGTTGAAAGGTTTCAAGAGATTTCAAAATATTTCATGGAATTTAAACATTTTTAAGCGATTTAGTGTAATTTTTAGAAGTTTAACCGATTCTAAAGATTTTAATTGACTTCATCGACTTTAACATTTTCAATGACAAATTTCAAGAAAGTTTATTGACTTTTTAAAGATTTCACTGGGTTCGAAAGATGTGAAGTAAATTCAAAGATTTTTTTTAAGTTATTAAGGCATTTAATATAATATTTCAAAAGAATTCTTGAGATTTTTAAGAATTCTAAGGTTATGTTTTTATTTTTTTTTGTAGAAAAAGTAGTACTTTATTTAGTGGCTGGAAATAGTTTTCTTTACTACTAAAGTCCATTTAGATATAATTGGAGTTCACTTTGTACTCACCCTCAAGCCAGTAATGCAGGCAGGATCACGTATAGAGCCATTTTCTTCCTTCGTATTGTAGCCCTCAACCCTCTTATCTCGCTCCGAAACTTTCCACAATTTGATCGTCTTATCGTTGGTTGAAAGCAGGAAGTGAGCTGGATTTTTCCTTTTCAGCCATCTAATTTTATTAATCTTTTCTTCTATTTCTAAAGATTTTAGATAGTCGAACTCGGGCTCGTGGCTCTGGAAGGTGCTATACACGTTGTACTCACCCCTTCGAGGAATGCTGTTTTTACTCTGTAAAGAAAAATTTTCATCAATAATTTGAAATTAAATAGATCTTTAACAACTTAACTAGAGATAAATAAATAAATAATGTAAAAATAAATTATCAGGATCCAATTTTCTATTTTTTGCTTCCTCATAGAGGAAGCTTTGTAGTGGTGACAAAATCTAGTTTCTAAAAAAGTTTTTTTGAACATATTTCAAGGGAAATATATATAATATGATGTCCTGAAAAATTGTCCGGATGTGTATGTATGTCACGCTTTTAAAGATCCTGCAATATCATGAGAACTCCTACAGATAAATTGATGAAATTTTGCATAGTTATTCCTCTATATACCAAGTTGAATTTTTTACAAGGGATTAACAAAATATTTAATTTTACAAGTTTTATGTACTTTTCTGATTTTAGTGAAATTGATTTTTTCGACTATAACTTCTCAAATAATCAAAATTCAAAGCAGACGTCACAAGAAAAAAAGATTCCTTATGTCGAGACGAACTGATTGATCTATAAGTTTAATAAATTCCATTAAAAACAAGAAAGTACACTCATTTCCCGATCGAGAGCACCGCTCAGGGGTCGAGTGACTTCGATCGGATGGGATTAAAATAGCTCGAGCGAGCACTCTGACGTCACCACGGCACTGACTTCGCGAGCGCCGGCAATTCAGTCTAGGCTGTCGAGGGACGCTCGGGGGGGACGTAGAATCAGCCAAGCGTGAAAAGGCTCTCGATCGGAGTGCCCTCGATCGGGAGTTGAGTGTAATGGTTATTTATAATTTTGAAAAATTAATTTTTCGCTATATGTTATCAAATAATCAAAATTTTGAGCTAACGTAAGGAAAATGAATATTCTTTGTGTCGAGATGAATCGATTGATATTGGAAATAGGCTATGGAAATAAATCAAAAGATATACTTTAAATGAACTTGTGCTTTCTTTATTCAAAGAGCACTTCAGAAGGCACGTCTTTCTTCTATCAAATACTGATCAAGACTAAACTTATGATTAACACTCATTTTCACCAGCACCCTTTGTGACAAAGACTTTAGGCGCTCGACTATTATATAAACAATAAACACATACTGTTCTTAGAATATAACGATTACTTTTTGATATACAATTAATTCTACGAATTAAACCAACAATTGACCTATACATATATAATTAATGCATTTCATTCAGAAATAAGAAAGTTATGGTTAATTGTATTTTTCAAAAATTAATTTTTTCAACTATAATTTCTCAAATAATAAAAATTTAAAGCTGATGTAAGGAAAATAAACTTTTTTTGTGTTGACACGAATCAGGTGACCTAATATTATTACATTTGATTAATTAATTAATGCTTCCTCTATGAGGAAACAAATCATATTTGCTTCCATGAAGCAAAGTGCTCATTGAATGAGCACAAAAGTTGATACAACTTCACAGCTAGTTTTTAATTTTCAGCAAGGAATATTTATTTTTTTTAAATTGTATGTCTTATATTGTTGATTCTGGAATCATTTACTTGATCTTATGTAACTAGAAGTTCATCTGATAAATGCGTGCGTATGTAATTTTAACAAAGTATACAATTTATGCTTAGCATACAATTGTACAAAACAGCAGATAGCAGATAAAAATGTTTGATCAACTTCAACGTAAATTTAAATCTGCAAATCTAGTAGCAAGACATAGTAGATCAATAAATAAGAAATCTGAGAGACAACCTTACAATTATGTACGTAGAAAGAAGCTTTTACATTTTTAAAATTTCAAACTTATATATCTCTGAGGAGAGCTCTAAAGATAGAGTAAGTTATAGACAATAGACAGAATTGGCCGAGTCCCAATGTTGAGTATAGAATTGTAATGATTTTTAAGAAAAGCATTGAAGCTTCAATTTCAGATAAAAAAATTACAATGCAGAAGATTTTAAACTATGATTTAAAAATTTCTGAGTACAAGTTAAAAAAAAAGTAAAAATCAGGGAATTTTTAATAAGGCGAATTTTACATAACCATTAATGCCAATAGATAGAAACAACATTTTATCTAGTGGCATTAATAGTTATGTCAAATTCACCTTATTAAAAATTCCCTGATTTTTATATTTTTTTAACCCCATATTTTTTCCCGATTTTTCTACTTTTTTTTCTAACTTGCCGTCACCCTGGTTTAACAAACTATATTAGAGTAACATCATTAGTATAGAACTCACAATTGGGTCCCTCTGAAAAATAACTACTCGACCGCCCTTGTCTCCCGTTGCAAGAAGGTCACCATCGTGGTTGAATTCGACGCACGAAATAATGTCAGCTGTAAGCAAAAAAAGGCAGATTATTAAACATCGAAAAGGAGATATAAGATGCACATTCATTATGCATATTAAGATACTTAATAAAGTTGTAGTAAAGACTGACGATAAAAAACTCTATGAGCTTTATTTCAGAATGATAAGATAATGTTTCTAAGGTTTCTTTAATCTACGTAAATGAAGAAGACGGTAGTTACCTTCGGTGACATCATCCTCTAAAGTTCCCTTCACCTGAGAGAAACACCATTGGATATCACCATTACCTAGAACCAAACATGAAAAAAAAAAAAAAAAAAAAACTATTAGCATGAGGGAAAACGAGGGTGGTCAAATTGAATGTGTAAATATATGGAGGAACTTTATTACCAAGCTTCCAATTCTCCGCTATAAACATTTTACCATATAAAAATAATAAAACAAGTTTTTCTTAAAGTTAAGATAGGTAAATGATTTATTAGAAAATGAATTTGAGTTTGCTCAGGTATTATGTATAGATAAGGCAGACTTGTAACTTTAAAAGCAAGAGTCTACAGAAGCTTTCGAAAATATGATGAGAATTAGATGTTGCCTGCGATAAAAATTCTTAAAAAATATTACAAAAGGAGAATTGAGCATTTTTTTTACTGAAGCTGAGAAATTATTTGCAAGAAGTTAATTCTTTTTGCAAACGATTCAGTGTGAGCAATAGTTTTAGTAAAAAGATTAGTTATGTGTTTTTTGTTAAATGGTCATATATGTGTGATTTTGAAAGTTCTTTGCGGGTTCAAGTTCTAACCTAAAATCTCTCAATTTTACTCGATAATCATTAGAATTAAATATCTTTTCACTCTATATGTATATCTACTTTTTTTGAAACTATAAGTGTAGCTGTAGAAGTTTGATCTAACCTGAAAGTTCATTTTACAGAAAAAGTATTATAAGTAGAAATTTTTTCGCTATATACGCATACTTCTATTGCTTCTAGTTAAAGAATGAGTAACGCTATAGAGTGAAAAAATATCTAATTACACTCGGGTCTCTCAAATGTCAAAAAATCCAAAACAGAGGTTTTCACAAATGTCAAGAAATTCTCCTCTCTTAAATGTCACGCAACGCATGCGCAGTGGTTATCAAATTACTATTAAATTAATAGAGTTCTTAAATTTTCGTGAACACGAAGTGTTCGTGAACTTAAATACAGGTTATATGACCGAGAATATGACAGAATTTATGATTTTTAGCAAAATTATTATTGTTTACATTATTTACATAGTTAAATTTTAGCTAATTACTAGCTAAGGCATATTTAGAAATGTAAAATATGCAAAACAACAGCTTTCTAGTTAATTAAAGCCACAAAATTCATCTTATAATAAACGTCACTTTATAGGTTATGTTAGACGCTAACATAACCTATCTCTGCATACATTTGTGACAAAGTTTTTTCATTTACAACATGTGTTATATGATAAATAGATAAATACACTATAATAGAAGTGCAAAATACAGTTTATTACACTTTATCGGTTAATTAATCAATAATTATCTCCTTTGTCATCAAAATCTCGAAAATCATAAGTTCTCATAAATTCTCAGAGAATTTAAGTCTCAGTTATACAGTTATACCACCTATACAACTACAGGTAATATGTTATAGAGCACAAAAAAATAAACAAAAAAGTCCTCTTCCAAACTTTGATCCACTTTGATCTGAGCCTTATTTTGAACACAGTAAAGCTTTAAAGTTGGGCATAATGAACCAATCAGGAGCGAGATTTAGCAACCACTTGTGTGCTGCCAACACACACTTTATCTCAACATTTGACACATAAACAAATGGTTGCTAAATCTCGCTCCTGATTGGTTCATTATGCCTAACTTTGAAGCTTTACTGTGCCCAAACTAAGGCCCAGATCAAAATTTGCCTGAGGACTTTTCTGTTTCTTTTTTTTGTGTTCTATCACATATTACCGGTAGTTGCATAGGTGGTGGGACACCCTGTATTCTCATTCTCGTTACCGTTCTGGAAGTAATATAACCGACTAAGAACTCTACTTGAGTGTACTAATTTCATGCTGTTCACATTTGAGAGAATAATTTGTTGACATTTGGGAAGTTGTGATTTTAGAAACCTTATTGTATAATATTTATGAAGTAAAATGTGAGATTACAACTTGGATCCAACACCCTTAAAAGTTCTAAAAATTTACTTGGTTAACGCCGTTATTAGAAAAAAAAATACAAATAAAATTGAATAGCATCATTTATATTTTGTTTTTCTTTATGAATTGTATATGTTAACTCCGGCTTTCGTCCCATTTTCGTATATATCATCATTAAATCTTTGAACTAATATAAAAACTAATAAATTACAAACATAAAGTACTGTGAAAACTATTTTTTAAATTTTATTTTGTTTTTTAAACTGACCTTTGAGAATTTATTATCGTAATTACTTAAGAATAAAATTACATATACTTTATGTTGTATGTACTTGGAATATTTTCAATTAATTTTTGGAGTTTTACTATCTATATGTATAAATTCTCAGAACTACAAAATTGAACATAAACATTATTAAAAAAAACGTGGACATTTGACAAAAACTGGGGGGGTCAAATTTTACACAAATCTAATACCTTCTCTGATAAGAATGTAAAAAATTATGAAAATGCACCGAAAATTAGACACATTCCACCTCCCAAAACCTGAAATTTTGTACATAACTCGAGACAAAATAATATTTTACATATGAAAAAACTAACCCAGATCGTGCTTTTTTGTAAACTACATTGCGTAAGTACTGATAATTAATGTGGAAGTGTTAGGGTGTCCAGATGGTTAGACCGAAAAATAATAACTATTTCCTAAAACTTCTCCCATCCTAACTTGACCTGTGCTTTTTGAAATTAGATTAGCAATTTTACCAAAAAGTACGATTTTATAAATAAAAATATATAGATATAATGTAGATCATAAATTTGTGATTAAATGAGAAAATAGTTGTTAATAATGAGTCTGTTGAGTTTTGAATCAAAATTTTTAGGTGAAATTAAGTGAAAATATAAAAAATACAGATATACGAACATTACTCAAAAAATCTAATACATTTTCTGATGAGAATGTAAAAATACGGACATCTGGACACCCTAGGGGAATAGTGTAAAGAGAGAGTGCGAAAGACGAAAGCCAGGCATCAGGCAGCAGGACTTCGGAAGAGGAGAGCAGTGTGGTAATTCAAGTTGCGTAGAAGAAAAATATCGGGGCCTACTTGAAGTTTCGCCGCAATCCATCGTGTCTCTAGACCGCAGCCGGGTGCTTAAGGTGCATCTGCCCCCCGGTATTGCGGGGGTGGGTGAGTAAAAACTAATAAAAATGGGAAGAGGGAGGGGGGAGAACAAGTTGTTTAATCTGGCGACGTGAGTGTGGCACTATGAAGTAATCGCGTCTGCGACGTAGTGACGCCGTTAGGCGAGGATGCAGAATTGGAGTATCGGGAAGCGTTACGCTAACGCGAGGTTCCCTAGAGGACGGACGTCCATGCGTAAAATTGGGTCAAGGTTCGCTGTGCCGCAATAGTTGAGCTTCAGATTGAGATTGGGATTTTAGACTCGGAAAAGTGGTTGGAGATGAGCGAAAAAAAAGAATTTGAGACTGGAAAAAACTGCGTTTACGAGAGAAAGAGAAATAGAAATAGAGATAGAGAAAGAGAGAGAGAGAGAACGACGACACCTGGCGCGGAAACTTTTCGTCTGACGGAAAATGTAATCGAGAGTCTGGTGAGCTGGACTAGGTCCCGGGCTCCTACTTACCGGCCATCTCGGACGCGAGATGTGGAAGAAATGCGAAAGACGGGCACGGGCGGATTTTCGAAACTGCCTTTTACAATAAGCAAGTTTTCGGAGAATGGAGAATTCGCAGGGGCTTAGAGCCTCGCTCCTGCGGAGGGCAGCCGGCTGCACGAGGAAACAAGAGAGAGGTAAGGTCGAGTCATACGCGTTTTGCTTTGTCACATATTCACTGAAACACACTGATTAAATCCGCACGCGCTAATTCCTGTAGTTGCAAATAACTTAATTGTGCATAACCACCACCGCACAAAACTACTTTTTGCGTGACGTCACACGCACTTTTCTCGTTCCCTGCTGCTACTGCTGGTTTTTCGTTTTCCGACGCCTCACGCCACTTTGGCCGCGGTTGTAACTAACATTAGTACTTCCGACTAACACCAGGTGCCGCTTAAGTGCATTCCGCCAAAATTCAAAATTTCAAGCTTCCAAGTGACTTTTTTTTTTAAACAAGTTTTACATATATGTAAGTTTTACATACAGTAAGATTCATGTATGCCTTCCCCTTAAACATGTCAACCCAACCCTGGTTTCCATTTGAATCTTATGGAAATTAGGGTTGGGTTGACATGTTTGGGAGGGAAGGCATACATGAATCTTACTGTACATACAAAAGAACAGTATTGTTCAGCCTAAGAATTTATTTAATTTATTTAATTTATTTATTCAATTTCAAAGGTATTAAATTCTAAATTGTTTAATTGCAGATTACATAATTCTTCAGGATCTGCTATTGAAGTTATAGACTTAAGGCTGTTAAATACAAAATCTTTGAGGATATTAAGGCCGAAAGAACAAATTTTATTTAAAAAAGAATTGAATTCCATTCGATCTGACATACATTCATTGTAATAAAATAAATTATCAAACTGCTTAAGGGCATGTGATACTTTACCATAAGAGCAAATTAGTTATACCAATTATACATTCATAATAATAAATATTTTTAGCTTATATTTAGCTTATATTTATTATTATGAATGTATAATTGGTATCACTAATTTGCTCTTATGGTAAAGTATCACATGCCCTTATTTTACATTCTTACAACCATGGATGTAAGAATATATGTACCGCTATGTAAAATTTTTAAGGTTATAGAACGAAATGTGAATACAAATGTATGTCGACGCCATTTTGAAAACGTATATTACGTTTTGTAAAAAAACTCAGGACGTAATACACGTACGTAAATTACGTCAGAAACCTTATGTAATTTACCTTAGGTATATTACGTGCACAACCCTGCCCATGTCCTAAAGATGTTCTGTCCTTTTCTATCGTGGCTAGACAGAAAAGGACAGAACCATCTTTAGTACAAGGGCATGGGACAAGTACATGATTGTGCTCAGGCCTTAATATGGCCGCTCCATGCCCCCTTCGCAACTCAGCTGGCACATCCCCCTTGCCCAAGTTTGGACTTTGTGCTCCATCCATATATTCTTACATCCATGATTAAAACACTATTTTGTTAAAAAAAAAAAAAAAGGTTAAGTCCTTGCGTGTTTTTTCATAAGCCTTTCATAAAAATCTTTTCTCTGTTGAACAATATGAATCAATATGTGAAATGTAGCTCTTATTGAAAGCAGAAAATAGCAGTTAATTCTACATTTTATGAGCAAAATGCATTAATAGTGATTTATTACATTTCTCTCGGAAGCTTTTATGACGTGAAGATATTTTTTTTAAGAAATGCATAAAAAATAGATAAATTAACAAATATTTAGTTCAATTAGAAAAAATTAAGTAGGCAATGTATTGAAAATTTAGAATGAGTTCAAAATTGATTAGAAAAGGATGCCGTCTAATATATTTCAAGATAATTTTAATAGATTTCATGATACTTAAAAAATATATAATAAGATTTAAAAAAAAATTAATAGATAAAATTAAAAATATTTTTCACTAAAATTAAGCGATTTACCTTCAATCTATACGAAATGGAGGTAAATGGTAAGTTTTAGGGGAAAACATTTATTATTGGGAGCGTAAAGTTGGGGAAACTAAGTTTGCTCTTACGATAATTACCACATATGTAGATACCGTCAAGAATTTTCAAAGATTTAAGATAATTTAAAAATATCTCAAAGGATATATCTAATAACTAACATTGTTGAATATATGTGAGTAATTAGAAAAACGTGAAAGAAAATGAACTTTCCTTTTCTAAAGGATATTAATTTTCTAATTCTATTGTTTCCAAATCAACAGTGATAATGATTTTCTTGAATTTTTTCAATGATCCTACCTAAAAGTTCCGCGAGTTTCTCGTGCAATTCCTCAAGGGATGAAAACAATGGTTCTTCTCTCATGAGGTGCGTGAAGTACTTCGGGGTTTGTTTTCCCAGAGATAAATTCTCCATATTTTCAATTATGTTCTTTTCAAATTCAACTAAAACTTAAAAAAAGGACTACCTATGCTTTTTCAAAATGAGAATGTCACAAAATTTTAACTAAATTTTTGAAAAAATTTATGCACGTGAAAGCATATACATACTTTGGCCTAATGGAAAAAGTGTTATTATATACATAGAAACATCGAAAAGTAAATAGGCTGAAGGCGATTTCGAGAGTACATAATAAAATTTAGGTGTTGTCCATATCACAGAAGTCGTTACTAGACATGACATCTTTCGTATGCGAAGCACGGTCACCTTTCGAAATAGAAGTAAACACGTACGTGGTTGAAATGTCATTCCGTTGATAGGTGCTCGGCAAATAACGATTTGCCAAATGAATGATATGACGAGCACCGGAACCCCGAAGACTCACATAAAATACAAATCGATACGCATACAAATGACTATTTTTTTTTTTCTTCACAGGGGAGTTTTAGATAAAGTTCAGAAAGAAACTAATCGCCGAATGGCCTCATCAACCGAGATAGATGCCACAGAGTACAAGTGCAAATTAGAGGCTCTTTGCTAAACAATCTTACTAATGAATATCCAAAGCTTCAATCATCTGCACACTCAGATATTGGAGAATTGTTATGAAAATGACCGAGATTACACTAATTCACATTATAATCCATTTATTTCATTCACGCACTGAGATTATAAGAATCATCATTTTTCAGTAAATGAAAATATAAGATTTACGAAGAAATATTTGATAAAATGAGATTTTGGTTCCAAAAAAATGATAAGTTTTCGTCAAATGATATATTCCAACAAATGGTGAAATTCTATACATAATATAAGTACAATTCACACTTTATTCTGATGTATGATTATGTGAAATGTTAATTGTAATCCATTTATCGTTTTATTTCAGCCAAAGTCTAAACATTTTTTCAGAATAAAGAAGACGTGAGGAATGTCCGTTAAGAAAATTTAAAAATTTAAGTTGGCGTCCTAAGATGGAATAAATGTATATACATACGGTAATAGCTTCGATACTCGTCATCGTAAGGATTATTAGCAACAAGTGATGCGAGGATGTTATTATTAGTGTTTAAAAGGCGATTTCTAGACGCCGCGGAAATCCGTGGGGTTACTTTATTCCGTGCTCGATTACTTGTTCGCGTATTCATCTTTAAATCAAACGGATCGACTGACTGAGGAAAGCTTTCACTGATAACATTCACACAGGACTATCACAAATATTTTCAATGTGTTTGGGTTTAATCCTATAACTTTATACTTTATTTCAATTTAAAGGGCGCGAATTATGAATTATTCATATAGAATTGCTGACGGAAAAATAATCATTTGAAAAGAAGTTCAATTGATGAAATAAAAACGGAAAATAAATATAAAGTGTACAATAAATAAGAGAATAATAATTATAATAATTAGTTAGTTAAATTTTTAATACCTCGACTTGAACGTTAAAAATTTTTAATTGTACAATTTTAAGTTTTCATTTTCAAATGTAGTAGTTTCTCAATGTTGAAAATTCCTAGTTAAAAATTAAAAAACTTTAGATTAATCCTTTACTCATAGAAATTAGTTCTCCTCTCAATTATTTAAATAAGTATTTATTAAGGGAGACTGTTCATTGTTCACCAGATTCACCCTAAACTATCTACAGTGAACGAAATAAATTTACTTACTACATGTTTTTTGAACGTAGGCAAGTATGGAATTCGATTGAAATTTAAAGATGTTTTAAGTATTTCAAGTATGCATTATAGAAATGGGCAATATTTGTGTATATGTATGCGCGTGTATGAATGTCGACGTCATTTAAAATGTAGCGATTAAAATGTTATACTTATACATGTACATATTAGATTACATATATTGTAATGTAAGATTAATATATATTGGGTCACGTTGTATTGTAATTGAAAGATCCTGTTGTTCCCTATTTAAGGAAGCTTTCATAGAAAATGTATCCACTTTGTCAAGTGGATACATACTCAAGTGCTTTTACTTACCGACCCTCTTGTTTACGGCAGTATTGATCATAGACCCAAGTTTGGTGAGGCTGGATTGCCTCATGATACTGGATGGGCTCTTCATTTGCTTGACCGCTGGTACCGGAAGCGGTGAAGTTTTCGAACGAGCTAGAATTGCACCGTTCCGACAATTTCCTGATGGATTGGTGCTGGGGGGCCGTTGGGGCGGTGCCCCCCATAGACCCACCACCCCTGCGTGACGCGTGGTGACGAATCAATCCTCTTTTTTTTATAACCCACGTCTTCAAAGGCAAGTGCCAATTCCTGAAAAAGATCTTCATCAATATCTTTACTTGGATTATTCTCAATCCATCAACAACTTACTGATTGCTTTTGTTTGAAAATTAAAAATTAAAAAATTTTTGATTTATGTCTAAAATTCAACTATATTTTGTTAAAAATTAAATATAATAATAAATTTTAATTTTATTTTTTATTGTCGATGAAACTATTATTAATTATGAAAATAAAATATATCATAATCATAATTTTATTTTTTAACTATTTTTGGTTATGAAAATAAAATTTTCTTGAAAGTGTTGAAAATTGAATTTCATATAGTTATACCTACCTATCTATTAATTTTATTCAAAAGACACGGTGGGTTTCGACTAAGCTCAACCGAAAGGTGCTTGCACCTCCCAGTTTTCTTTTGATTATACATTGGTGATGTCTCTCAATCATTTTGAGTCCAAAAGTAAAAAAATCGCGCGTTCTAACTTTAACGTTTATAACTCAGCGGCCCAGCAGGTTTTCACGGTCGTAAATCAGTTTTGATGTCAAAAGTTGGAAATTTTTCAACCTATCCCCGTACCTTTCAAAGATTACTATACATAGTGTATAGTATCTATGGTTTTACTATTAAACTTAATAATTTTTGGCTAAGAAATTCATAAATTATTATAATATTATA
>CAJFCO010000184.1:791150-831335 GCA_904066015.1 Synergus gifuensis
TATATATATATATATATATATATATATATATATATATATATTACAAAATAAGCTACAAAGAATTACACGAGAATTATATATGCAATGCATTATTAATCGATATTGATTCACTCGCTTGAAATATTTCTATCAAGGTATCGACTTTCATCATCTTCATTGCCTAATCCTTTGTAGGTATCAGTTGATTTTAAAGTAAGCGCAACTCGTCCTTCCAGAGAGTAGGCCATTGCTGATGCTAAATCCTCAAAGTATACCTCTAAAAGCCACCAAAAGAATCCCTATGAAGGCAGAGTTTTTATAAGACTTCAAAATCGTCGCTCCCCGATTTCTACAGATCGATGAGTATATATAAGGGGCTAATTAATGACTCATCTCTGTTTGAGTTGATATACTTCACAACTTGAAGTATATCAACTCCGGAAGATGGAGTTTTCATTCTTTCGCAAAAAGGAAAAAATTAATGGAGACAAGAGAGACACGATGATAAAAAGAAACGGACATTGTTTCGTATTCGCTTTTAAAGAGGGAGGAAATCTGAGTGAAGGTAATATATAAAAATGGAACAGGGGTGTATGGATCTCAGGAGTAGTGTTAGTAGGCTTTTATTTTTTCGGCTGACGTCTATAAGTGCTGGCTATACGTATATGAGCTTTAGCTCTGTCAGCGAACTAAGAGCCTCGCTGTTCTTAGTTCCTCGATGAGCCAGTGGCCTAGATAATAAAATTATTCAAGTGGTAGCCCCGCCGGTAGCGCAGGTACATACGCCCGTCGCGTCGCATCTTTGTTGCGTTGAAACAATGGATGCTGTAGCCTTATTCATAATTTCCACTTTATTCCACCGCCCTGCATCGCGTTAATCTTAATCCAGGAGTTTACCCTCTAGTCTAGAAAACAAACTACAAGTTCTACCCTTTTACCGTGATTTTAGAGGGGCTGCGAATATACTGTCCTTATTTAGAATCTCTCAAGATAATTGGATCTTGTAAAATTTCCAGTGAGCAACGGGAAACACTCAATAGGATCAAACAATTGATTTTCTTTATTTAGGCAAGTACATTTGTTTCCTTTACTATCTGTTAATTCGTAAAATGATTTTTAAATAAGAAAAAGTTTGTACTCGCTTACCAACCTTTATCGCTGCTATATACTTTTATTCTATTTACATTTTAGTTTTAAATAAAGAAGAAAACTAATTTACTTAAGTTTCTGACGATCTTAAGGAACACATTCTCATCAGGGCACTCGCGCTTCGCGCTTGATATTTGATTTAAACATCATTCAAACCTCGCGGTGCTTCGCGCTCGGTTTTGCTACTTATCCTATCAAAAAATGGTTAAGAAAGAGAATTTATAGATCTTTTTAAGACAAATAATTATGTTTCTTATCATTTTCTCTGTATTTCGCGTAATATGGTTCACAATTTTAATTTTCCGATTTTCCAAGAATACTTAAAAAGTTGTTATACCAATTTTGTAGGGCAAAATTGGCATAATCGAAAAAAAGAAAAAGAAGAACTACAGTTTTTCTCATTCTGAACAATATTTGATTAATTTCATTCAGTCAGTGAAATTTAGAATAATAATAATATGATTATTTCCCAAAATTTATGTCGCCCTTTGTGACGTAATTCTGTGTGATAATACCTTTAAAAATTTCTTCCTATTATTAATTTTCCGCCTCGATATATCCAATATCCTGTATGCACAATAATTGTTATAACAATTAGAAACAGTCAATATTCAATATTCAGATTACTAATTACAGCAATACATACCTATAGTTAATTTATAGTCAAATGAATGGTAAATAATTTAAAGGTACATATAAGTAAAGTTGAATACGAAAATTTTTGACAAACATTAAAACTAAAATTAAACCTTACGGAGCGGTGAAAAAGATCTGAAAATTTAACAGTCGCTCTTATATATACAAGTAAAAAATCAATATGGTGAAAGTAACGAAAGAAAAAAATTAATATAGACGTTAGATATTTATTACATCATGAACAAATAAAAATAAGGTTTTCTTCCCAGTGAAACATAACACGAAGCGCCAGTCATTAAAGAGTAGGTTTTTTACCGGAAGTAAACATTTTCTGAACGAGCACTTCAAGTACTCGGTCAGTAGTCAATTAAGTCAGTGACGCTAATTGCTCGATTGATTGAGAAATTAAGGGCTTCTGGTGACCACAAAAGAATAAGCCTTTCGTTTTCTAACCCACCCACAATTTCTTCTAGCTTGATGAAAATACGGAAGCTCAAATTTAAACTGCACAATAACAATTCAAAGTATTTAGGAACTTTTAATAATTCTTTATACGCATCTCTATATATTTATACGCATATTTGGTAATTATATGTATTATGAATCAATAATGTTTATTTTTATTTTTCTGCAGAAATCGGGTTCAAGATTTTGTGTGCCTCTGCGTGTGTAAAGTATAAACTCCTCTGGTTAGAATGTATAATATATATTTTTCTATTATATCAATACCTAAAACGTCAAAATATACTTGAATACTCGTTAAAAAGTACAGACTCTCTCAGGTAGAGCTAAAAAAAAAGAAAAAAAAATGCTAACACGCGAAGCCTGATGTCAAATTAATATCGAGCTTGATCGCGGGCACCAATATGCTTTATCAAAGAGAGAACAAGAGTTGAGAACTAAATAACTCGCACATTGAATGCCTGAAAGCGCTAGAAATTGATTGATATAATACGACGTTGGTGTAATAAACATTGGGATTTTCATAGTACGGCCAATATCTAATGTCAAGAACATATACATATATTTCTCAGCAAGAGAAGGTTTAACCTTTCGAAAATATCGAAAACTGAAAAGTAAAAAAAGTATATTTTTAAAAAAATACCTATAGAATTAATAAAATTAATTGCTGTTAAGGGCATGTGTTACTTACCATATGAGCAAATTAAGATAACCCGGGTTTTTTTCTACAAATTTTACATTTTCAAAAAAATTATAATCAACATCCGTCAAAAACGTGAACACGGACGGATGTTGACTAAAATTTTTTTGAAAATGTAAAAATTGTAGAAAAAAATCCGGGTTATTTAAACTTGCTCATATGGTAAGTAACACATGCACTTAAAATAACCTAAATTTATCGTATAAAAGCAAATTTAACGAATTCTGATGTTTAACTAGTTTCTTTTTGAATGAAAAACTTAAGGGCATGTGTTACTTACCATATGAACAAATTTAGATAACCCGGGGTTTTTTCTACAATTTTTACATTTTCAAAAAAATTATAGTCAACATCCGTCAAGAACGTGAACACGGACGGATTTTGACTAAAATTTTTTTGAAAATGTAAAAATTGTAGAAAAAAACCCGGGTTATTTAAACTTACTCATATGGTAAGTAACACATGCCCTTAATTCTGCAATTATTATTATACGGTATCAACTAAGGAAAGTGAAATTTAATTTAATTAAGATGCCACTTGGAATTACATTTTCCTTTTTCAAAGGAATACCACAACATTTATTCTTTGAAATTCATAAGTTTATACTCGGAAAAGCCTCTGCACGAAGTTTCTTGAGAAGTTCAAGACGGAAGTAGTGCGAACTAGTTGCAGTCGGATTCAATGAATTCCATTAATTCCCTCGATAAGGAGAAGTCAACGAAATGAAATTGAGTAGGAGCATGCTGAAGTGACCAATGAGATGGGATCTTGTATTTTGCTTTGGCACAAAACGTCATTACCCGCGACCACTGCACTAAAGAAATTGTTGCAGAGGATCGCGCATGTTGTACAAAAATTAAATCCCAAGTAATTAAACTGAATCTAGATATTAATAAAGTACTACGGTAATTCATTGCCATGGGAATCAAAAGTATATTACTTAAAGATATATATGTTACGAAATAATAATTTTCATATTTGGAAATTCTTTGAAATTTTTAAAATCCTTGAAATTCGCATTCAAATTTTTCGAAATCCGACTTGATTTCTCCAATTTCTCAAAAAATATGTCTTAATTCTTTACACGAGCTTTTTTTCTGTATTAATTAATTAATTAAATTGGAGCATTGGAGCATATACGGCTCAAGTGCTAGATCAGGTGTGGTTCTTTATGTGATTCTTAAACCTTAAGAAAAGGATTAAGAATTTGCGATAATAAAATTCATTTAAAGAATTTCTATTTACCAACAACTTTCCAATTGAAAATGCTCATTGCTATCCAACAAGTTCTCTTTCGATTTTAATGTATAATAATAATCCCGAACCTTTTTTTATCAATAAGAATCAATTATCCAGAAACCTGTTGAGAGAGTCGAAAATAATTTTTAGGTACACATGATGCATTCAAGTATAGAGTGGCGGATCAGCGTCAGATTTTATACCATTGGGTCAAGGTGAACCATACATATTCTTAATTCGAAGAGTATCGTTGATAGTTTCGAATGTGCAAAGAGTAACCGAAAAGTTGAATGGCCTTGTTTGTTACTCGCGTAAGAATAACGTGCCAATTTCACAGAATATGCCCCCCTTCCCCCCCTCTCTCTCAATTTATAGATATTATAACACTTATTCTTTTCTATCATATATGCCATATACAGAAATGTTTCTTCTCAAAATAGGGATATATATATACATTGTTTTTAAGGCTGAAATTTGACTTTTTCCGGATTGTTTTTATTGTGCTTTTTTTGGAAAGACAGTTAAAAATGACGTTATCGTATTTGCAACCTCTCTTTAAGTCGTTATACATCTGATCAAGCGCCATATTTTTAATAATAATAGGCATCTACATACGCATATATGGTAGACCTATTTAGCCGAATAAAATATCACAAGATCAAGTTCTGATAGGCACACACAACATCGATAAGACAACAAAAGCAGCGCACACACCTATATAAAGTTAAGAAAATCGATGTTTTCAAAAAATCAAATTTTTGAAAAAATAAACCGTCTGATCCCTTAATTATTGGTTTTTATATGAAAAATACTCCTTAAAAATATATAGAAAAACCTTTCATGTGATCTCAAATACAAATACAAATTCACATAAAATGTCAACAATTCGATAATTTTCAATAAGAATTTTTGGATATACGTATAGGCATGTACAAAACATTAAAAAGCAATCTCTGCCCGCTCTCTCAGAAGATGATATATATATGTTAAGAACGTGACATAAATAAATATGTGGCTCATATAAAGTAAATTGATAAAAGAGAAATAAAGAACTTTAGTTCTTATGAGCAGATGCTTTTTTCAGTAAAAATGAAAATTGTTTTTTGAAAGATGAATGATCTGCTTAATATTTTATGAAGAAAACCTAAATTTGATTCAACAAAATAACGTTAAAACTGTATAACTATGTAAAAAACTAATCTTAACTGCGGATTGCATAGTCGCAAGATAGTTATAATATTACACGGAGAAAACTGTTTAGTAGATCTCACTGTAACAAGAGTATATTATGGACAGACTAAGCTAGCGGTTGGATTTACTAAACCGTTTAGTACATTTTACCCATCCAGTAGTTATTCTTACTACTGGATGGGTAAAATCTACTAAATTGGCTAAATTTTGATGGCATTTGATGCCAGAGGCACTTACTGCTGGAGTTTATCCAACAAACTTGATTTGACTCATGCTGATCGAATTTCATGTTATAAGTTACATATGTAATTATAATTACATACACGGAGAAAACTGTTTAGTAGATCTCACTGTAAAATAGTATATTATGGACAGACTAAGCTAGCGGTTGGATTTACTAAACCGTTTAGTAGATTTTACCCATCCAGTAGTTATTCTTACGATATTTTAACCAACTAAACGGAAATAGTTGCATCTACTATAACAGTTTTCTCCGTGTGGGGACGATAATGTTTTCAAGCGAAAAAAGCTGATTAAAGTTTTAGAAAATTAAGAGTTATATACAATCAAAGAAATATCCGCATCAGTTTTTATATATCTATACTTTTCAATGAAATAAAAAATACCTTTTGTATTAAAAAAAAAAAACGGATTCCAATCGTAATTAACGTTATTTCAGCATCAGTAAAAACAGAGATGCGTGAATTATACACGCATGCTTGTTTTTTGCGGTAAAAATGTTAATAAATATTTATTCTAAGTGAGACTGCTTTTTTCAGCACCTTTTTTTTGCACCTAACTCCTTAATAATATGTAAATCGATCCCACACCTTATACAATTGACGGATCGAATTCAATAAAGGCACATAGGTACAATTTATTGGTTTATGATAAGAAAAATAAGCTGATATTAAAACTGATATTAGAGGTCTATCTCCATATAGTATATGCAATATCGTGAAGAACAGGAAAATATAACAAAGCCCGCGACCTAAAATTTATGACAATAAAGCAGCCCAACTCATATATATGCGCAGCAATGAAGAGTCGATTGCGCACCAGGGAAGAAAAATGAGTGAAATTCATAATTGGCCTGGATTAAATTCTTAACAATGGATTTTTTTCATTCACGCGCTTATAAAGCCCATTAATGGGTTAAGGACACGATTCTTATTATCTTTTGGCAATAACCATCTGTTTACAAAACTCACCCAATTTACAAGATATGCCCTCGTTCAATATCGATCATATTCATTATAAACGTATTTGCTGAATGAATAAAATATTCATTCACATTCCACCCGTAGCATATATAATATTCAACAACGCGCATGAGATTCATTCTACAGTTTTATGTGTACATATGTACATATATGTTAAAAAATATCTAGATAAACAATATATAGTCAGAAAACAGTTTCTTTGAATCAAAGAAATTGCTGTATTGATATACGGTCAAAGAAACATTTCTTTAATTCAAACAAATTCTTTTTGAAGTAAAAAAACAGTTTCTTTAAATTAAAATAATTCAAAATAGTTTTGTTTGAATCAAACAAAATTATTTTAAAAGAAACAAAGTTTTCTTCAATATATAAAGAAATTTTTACTTTGAATTATTAAAATAAAAGTTTTGATTTAAAACAAGTTTTTCTCTCAGTGTATATGCTGAAAAAATTAATGTAAAATATGATCAATTAGAGGTTAATTTCCTGAAGATTTGAGATCATTTTATTGTATTATACAAAGTAACAGTATGACACCGGTGCAAAAGAATGAAATGAATTTCACCGTATGGCAAACAATAATAATTGTCGTACGGTATAAGCATGCATACCCACGCGGTTGTTAACGTATACGCGTTACACAATGGGTGTAAACTGAGATATACGACTGATGACAACGCCAATGTCTTGCTGCAGATTATAAGAGAAGAATACATTAGCATTCAAATCAGAAGAAAGTTTCAAAAACAGTTTCAATTGTTATTACTTCAGCGAAGTCCTGATCGTTCACTTTTTCTAAATTTTGATTTTTCGCAAAATGGCGGATATTTTTCCAAAAGTCATTTTTTACCATGTTTTTTGTCCTACTTGAAGCTGTCAAAAATCAGCAAAACGAAATTTGGCAAGAGTGAACGATCAGGACCTCGTCAAGCATTTTCTAAAAATTTTTTAAAAATTCATCACGATACATTGAGTTGTTGGCCGTGCCAAATCCTTTTAGAGGCTCATTTCTAAGACCTTTCAGATTTAAAAGATGAAAGGAAAAAAAAAAAAAAAAAAAAAAACGAAGATCGAACGAAAAGCCAAGAGCAGAATCTGAAAGTTCGAGTTCTTAGAATATAAATATATATGTACTCATGTATATATGCACATGAAACTTACATCAACTTAGTTTCCGAAAAATGCTACCGATAAGCAATTGCAGAAATTTGCAAAGATCATGCATTCAAAACTGCTGGAATCTCAAAGCTTTTATACATATACTTAAGGATTCAATGTTAACTGGCGGTTTACTGATGATCGACTTACCAAGCAAGACACACCGGATGAAATTTCTGTATTTCTTCCTTTATAATTTCTCCGAAATTATCGCATAAAAACTTGCGAATCACTATATTTTTACTATAAAATACGCTGGAGAAAAAAGATGCTGGTTGAATATGAGAGCACCCACACCTCGGCTACACCGGCCCCTGGGGTCAAAAAACAACAGCATAAACAGTCAACGTTCCGTATCAATGCACGTAATAATACACTCGTCCTTTTTACGATGGAAAATACTGTGCAGCAGGTGCACCGAGAAAAACTGCACTCATACACAGAACATGTAAACACGTAGTTGCAAAATGCACACGCGTTATAAAGTGTATACAAGCTCGCGAAGCGACGCGCTGACCCGCTGTCACTGTTGGACTTGGACGTGCTTGTGTTTACTACGAAGCCGACTACCGACCGGGAGTAGTGTGAACGGTGTGAACCAGGACCTTCATCAGCTTCTGGGTGCTCGCTGCCTGCCTGGCCTGTCTGCCTGTTTGCTCGCTGCTTTTGCTCTGTTTTGCTCCCTTGCACTCCCTTCAACTCGTAAGTGCAACAGATTGCCTATGCCTAATCGATAGGTACGCCACTGGCGTCATCCGATGTCGACCGAAATAAGCCTTTCTCCTCTCTTCCGAGCATTGATCTCGGTCGGCAACCTGAATCTTTCAAATATTCTCAGAAATTCGAATACACTCGACTCCCATTATTAACCATCGCAACATTAACAACCTCCCAATATTAACCGCATTCCTTTCTCAATATTAACCAGCACTTCAGCAGTTAGGACTAGAGCACAATGGAGAACTAAGCCTATTCCCTAAACCTAATGATGGTTCTATCCTTTTCTATCGTATTGCTCCATCTTTCTTGTCACGTGACCGCAAAAGAGATAGGGCCATATGATAGAAAAGGACAGAACCTTAGGTAATAGGTTTAGTTCTTCATTGTGCTCTAGCCTTTACCTCAAATCTCACGGGATACAGTGCGCATGAGTTGCGCTCGGCATCTGATTGGTTTCTATTCGCGCGCAATTTAAAATGCTAAAAAATATTATTTATTAGGTATTTCACGTTGTGACGTAATTATACCAAAATGGCCAAATAATGGTGCATAAACAGATGTGATAAATGTATAATTAAACATTAAAACTGCAAATCAATGTCAAAAGTGCCTTCACATCCACAGGAAATCCTTCTAAATAATCTTTTTTTGACATTGTTTTGCACTTTTAATGTTTAATTATACATTTATCACATTTGTTTATGCACCAGTGTATGGCCATTTTTGTACTATTCATCACAACGTGAAAAACCTAATGTGCAATACGCATGCGCAGTTGATGTGACGCATGCGCAATTAATGTGACATTTGAGAAAAAGAATTTCGTTAATATTGGGAGAGTCGAGTGTGCATACATAAACTATCCTAAAGTCTATCTTTAATTAAGTCAATATTAAATAAAGAAACCCTGTAATTGTAAAGTAACAACTTTTCGATGATCGAAAATAATCTCGAACAAGACTGACTCTAATGGTGCGTTTATACCTCGGCCTTCCCGACCGGTGCAGGCAGAAAGTGCATGAGAGTGAAGGAGATAGAGATTGAAAAATTGGACAAAAAGAACTCTCTATCTCTTTTACTCTCATACACTTTCTACCTGCACCGGTCGGGCAAGCCGAGGTATAAACGCACCATAATAACACCTATAGAATTGGGTAAAAACAACAAAATTAAATTTCAATTCTCAATGTATCTTGATTACATATATACATAATAATAAATTTTTCCTAGCAGTCTTCCTTTTCGAAAATTTCCCGCCGATTTTCGATTAATTGATACTATATCGAGAAGGAACTCTCGAGCATGCGCAGTAAATGATTTCACCCCACCCCCCTCGGCAAATAAGTTGTGTGTGTGTGTTGCGTGTGTGTGTTCGTTCGGTGCATGATGATCTAACGCTGTAATCGCTGTATGACGCTCAATGACGCTTGCAACGCTTGGTCTCGACTCTCGGTGTGTTTGATTGTATATGCATATATACAATTCCAATGATCCAGGCAGGAATGCAAAAATAACATAACCGACTATATCTATAACATAAATCCCAAAAGTCATTTATATGTGTTTAGTATTTTTCTGTGCACATTTGATTAGGACATAGTAGCAATAGACCAATAGATGAGTTTACAGGATAACTTATTCTCCGAGAATGTGGAGAACGACATAACACTCTTCTCTGAAGACGAAAGACGAAAAAGGTAAGCTAAACCAACTAAACTCACGTTTCATGTTCGTTGACGTAACCTTATAATTGAGAGTCATCGACTCAATTGTCATCTTGTTTTGTCGAAAAGAGCTTATTTTTTCATTCGAAGCTGAACATGCACTTGAAACCTTGAAATTGAACTTATATTTTTCGTGAATGTTTATTCTTTACGCAATGAAAAGATTTTATTGCTATAGCATCTTTATCTGAAACAGTTAATATAAGTAACCTCTTCCACGAATACTTCGTAAAAAATCGATCGACAACTGTATATGTTTTTTCACTCTGTAGAGGTACTCAATTTTCAAACCTAAAGTTTGCCTATAGAATTGAGAACTGTCGACTTTTAATACTTTATGCTTAATACAAAACGATTAGATTTTGAGGTTAAATAATATCTATCTCCGTTTTATGCATTTTGCTAGTAGTCTGCTAAAAGATATACGTTCCTTATCGTTATACATGGCCTTAAAGTAATAAATAAGTATTTTCTTAAAGTTTCAGTGACTTAGTCCCGTTATTTTATTCTTGTTCACTTGAATTTATTAGTTCAATCAACGAATAATTTTGCGAATCATTACATAGCTTTAACTATTATGCAAGCAAATTAATTTCAATTTCTTGAATGCATAATCACAAGTTATACAGTACATATACATAATTAGTGAATAACTCTTGTCAATTTATGAATACATAATTGAATATATGTAATTAAGTTTTCTTGTGGCAATGTAGATTTGTTATGCACGACTAGTAAAATTTCGGAGGCCAGAGAGGCTAGAGAGTTCCCGAAAGAAAACAAAGAAGGACTAGAGATCTAGGAAGGACCAGGAAGACGATGAAAGTGAAAGTAACGTTATGTAAAAGTTAACTGTATGTTTTATAGTAGCTGATGGGATATCTTATATCTATAGGTTGGCGTTAGCTTATGACAGCCGCCAGCAAGCTTCTTTCAGTTACATTCACCTCTTCCAGTTTGGTTTTACTTTCAGTCGCGATTAGTCGATTCGATTAGACGGTGTCAGACAATCTTTTCACTTTCAGAGTGCTCGTGTTTCCACCGGTAAACAACTATAGAAGATTTCTTATACACCAGTTCGTACAAGATCGTTTCGCCGATCTGTTGTACACGTTCTCCATCGGTCAGGGCGTCGCGAGGAGAACCGTCGTGTGCTTTAAGTCTGATGTGTTAAGGTGAATAATTAAGTGAAAATAAAACAAAACTAAAATGATTCATCGCGTGTGAGATTATGTAAAAATTATTCATTTCTAAGTTTATTTATTTTGAAAGGAACCTATGATTTATTTATGACGATTTATATTCTTTTATTTCATTATTTTGAAGGATGTGTGCCATTGTAGTGCCCTGTGAAATTAAATTAATTACGTATGCGATCGAGAAAAGTTCTCCATATTCCCAATAATTTTAATTATGTAACTGTATATTTGTTTTGGAGAGAACAAATGGCTGAAATATCTCTTCTTTTAATACTTTCATATTTAAGCAGCTTTTTTATGATAAATGCTTGTTTATATTAAAAATACATGCTGAGTTATATAATTAACAAATTCCTGTCAAATCAATAATTTTATATAATCGAGGTGTGCATACATAATTCAAAGTAAAATCGATTGTCTTTGAAAGTAATGAATGAATATAAGCCTTAAAACGTAGGTTGCACAATATCCGTATTAAAAGTGAAAATACGAGCCGTACCATATATCACAAAAACCAATTTCAAACACTCAAGCATTGCAATAATTCAAGCAGTGTGTCCTGATGGAAAAATTTTCGATTTAAGGGTGTTGAATCCAAGTTATAATTTCAAAATCACATCTCTAAACTCAAAATGAAATTTCCAGTTTCATAGTTTCACACATTTTTCGATTAATTCCATTTTCTTATCTATATTTTTCATCATCAATAATCATTGCCCTGAATTAGAAAAGAGTCTCACACTCGATGAAGTACCATGTGAGAAAATAAAATCAGCAAAATATCTATTTGTTCATTCATGAAGTCTAAAACATATACTTTCTTTCAAAAGGGACCCAAATCTGAATGTTTCAACATTCAGAACGAGTAGTGACACTAAAGCCAGTGCGATGGGTGTTCAAGGACAATATTCACCTCCATCTACGCCAGAATACGGTGTACAAAAACAAAGACCAGGTGTGTGAATCAAACTTTACAACGTTCGGATTTTATCAGACAGAAAGCGTGAGAGATATCTAAGTGTTTTTTTTTTTTTTTTTCGGTGTCGTCTTATAGTAAAGACAGTTCCCACCGTCGAGATCTACCGACCACCGGCTGCCAGAAGAATAAGAAGTGAGGAGGCTGTAACTTCAGAGTTGACGACTGATCAATCAATACGGGAATCTTGTGCCTCGGCTAAGTAAGGAAAATTTATTATTAAAAGGAAGAGAAGGAAAAAATAAACTTGTTTACTTAGGGAAAACGAAATTTTATTCTAATGGTTCTCTTTAAAATGAACTGAAATTTTTAAAAATTCTTTTCATTAAACTCAGATAGGTTTTGAAATTTGAATGGTTAAGGATTGATTTCAGAAAATTGGCCTTAACCGTTTTCGTTTTCTCTATTCCATTTTCCGAAAACGAGCGAAGAAAGTGGTTAATGTTCTTTATTTCTACTTTTTCAGAACCAGTCGACAAAAACGACCAGATCGAGCCGTTTACGTACCAAGGCACCGAAGAAGTTTAGAGCCAGAAGGCAGTCCCGTACGACAAGAAAAGAGTCAATCAGATCAACCACGTGAACGTGATTCAGTAAACTTTTCAGTTCATTTTGCAAGAACTACCCGTAATCCTGTTTTGTGCATAAATGAAGCCAATCGTGAGGAATTAAATTCAGAATCTCAACCAGAAAAGACAAACACCTCTAATTTCTTACAATTAGAAACCCAGCAATCTGATACAACTAATAGTTCAAAATATAACTCCTTGTGGAAGAATCCTGAAAATATTCTAAATGACGAGTCTTCCAACTCCAACGATTTCATTCTAAAGCCTTCTACGCTAGATGAGAATCTCGAGAATGTCGTTAAGAGACGAACACCCACAAAAACTCAAAGCCAATGTTTAGAAACAGAAGATGATTCGAGTAGATCAGCTTCTGATAGTTTAACGTTTAACATTAATATTACTGTAGACAGTAAAGTTGAAGAGAATAATCGAGTCTGTGAAAGCAAAAGTGATTCAGCGCTCATAGATAGAAGAAAAATGAGTGAAGTTGAAGTTAAAGACAATTCAATGTCCGCGCCAAATGAAGAAAACTGTGATATTGAAATGTCGACAACCCAGAATCATCCACAGGTTAAGGATAATGCTTCCAGGCGGGATAAACTGGCAAATCAGAAGAATAAGAGAGTAGTTAGCCATAATTTAGAGTCCAATGTACTCATTATTTCCAGGGAGAAAAGCAGAGACGATACAGTTCATCAGGAAGTTTCCGTTACTCCTTTGACACCACCTGAGAAGAAAGTCAAGAAGATTGAGAGACCAAAAAGTAAACCTGCAGCACCGCCTTCACCTCACGTCAAAGTTAACAGGGAAGAATGTGATTGGGATAGTCTTTTCGATGACAACGGAGATTGCCTAGATCCAACTCTTATAGAAGAAGTAAGATTCTAAATATATCATTAGACGTAGTGTACTAGTATTTAAAATCAAAATTGGAAACAAAATCTAGATAATAATTGTAGAAAAGTGTATAGATCAGGTTAATGTATTTGCTTTGTTTTTCTGTTGCAGCTCTCTTCGGCAGTTGGCGAAGTGACAATCGAGCAGCCTAAGAACAGCTACAAAACCTACTCCAAAATTGTTGAAGTTTCTAGCGATGAATTCGCACATGTTGTGGAGATTTACAATTTCCCCTCTGAATTCAAGACCTGCGACTTGGTTGCAGTTTTTAGCCCTTTCAAAAGTGGCGGTTTTGAGTTGAAATGGGTAGACGATACGCATTGTTTAGGCGTCTTCAGCAGTCCTCGTGTTGGTGAGTTAGAATTTGTGTTTGCTTACAACTAATGGTAGACGATAGATTGAACAAAAGTATTAAAAAAAAAAAAGAAATTTAAGTTTTTTCTTGACATTAAAGACTTACCTATTATTTTTATAATTCTCTATACAAGAAAGACGTAACATAAATTTGTTCAATATAAGTCAAGGTTGAAAATAGAACAAATTTGAAACAAGCAACTTTCTATCGAAAAAATAGTAATTATGTAATCTATTTTGTTTTACAGCTGCTGAAGTTCTGGCATCAGATCATCCATTTGTAAAAACCCGACCACTCAGCGAGGCTACTGCTCTGAGTAAAACCAAAGCGAGAAAAGGCTCGGAATTTTTGCAGCCTTATAGAAATAGACCAGAAACTTGCGCCGCTCTAGCCAGACGTTTGGTCACGGGTGCTCTGGGCGTAAGATTAGCAACTGCTAGACAAGAGCGCGAACGTGAGAAAATTGTGTTACGTGAAGCCAAAGGTATTATTATATCCATACAATAAGATTAATTTAATATTTCAACTTATTTTCCTTTAAGGCTGAATCAATTCAAAGTTCAATTTCTCTATTTTACTGGGCGATTATTAGAAACTTATACTTTTTCAATCTACATAAATATCCAGAGAGCAAAGGCATTGTCATCTTGAGGATGTCCTAAAGACATCCTTAGGACGTTCATGTAAGCCTGATTGATGTCCTAAAGACGTCTTGCGTCCAAAAGACGTCTTTAATTCATGAGATGTCTTTAGGATGTCCTGAGGATATCATTGTCTTCTTGCCCACTGGGTAACTATAATTTTTAATTATTTTTGCGTAAAACGTGGAGTTCGAAATCTGTTCTCAAAATTCAATCTTTATTTTACAAAAAGAATGTTAAAAATAGGCATTTGAATTTTAAAAATAAAATTTGGATTCAGCAGCCTTAAATCTAATGTTTTATAAATATATTTTTTTTTCTATATTTGGATTGTTACTTTTAGAAAAGAAAAAACTGGCAAACAAGCAACGTGACGATGCCTGGGAAGGTGTGATTGGTGAGAAATAATTTTTAAACCGGAGACTTCTATTAGTAACTTTTCATGTACATAATAATTGCTGATGCGTGCCTTACTCATCTAAGTTACTCTTATTCGTTGAAAGTTTCGAAAATATTAGTCATTTCTGTTGATAGATGAGTTAGACAGTGAATTAAGAATCATTTTCCTTGGATCTTTATGGCAGAATTCTTTAACGTAAATAGAAAGAAAGTAAAGTATTAACCTGAGAATATTCTAAATGTCATATCATTTTAAAGAAGACGTATTTTCATTAGATGACTTTCATAACGGAAAATGTGAGCGTCAATCAGCGTATCTATTTTAATTTACACGATGTTATAATTGTTAAATATTATTCATTTTCGTACCTCAATAGCTGCCTCTGTTACATATAACTAAGTATGTATTGATGTAAATGTTTTGCTATGTGCAATTATCGGACAATAAGGAATTGTTGACCAATTACCATCTATGTACAACATCGATGCAATTTAATGCAATGAAAATGAATATTTATAGAACTACATGTATATATTCTTATAAAACAAGAGAATGATAACATTAAGGAGTAAAGCATTTCTAATAAACTGTGGCATTACTCATGTTTATGTCGTGTAGTTGTGTGTATTGTAAATTCTTTTAAGTCAGTTAAAAAATTGCAGCAAATAACGTACAATCTTATTGAGATCGATGATAAGTTTACACGGCAGCTTTTGATTTTACAAGCTGAAGACGTATTGTATTTTTTATATACAATTGTTAACATGAAAAATAAAAGTGTGTATTGACAGTTCTAAGTCACTGTACGAGTAATACGTTACCTATATTTAATGTTACTGTGTAATATGTAATGGTTGAGTGTGAAACATTACTATCTGTCGAGATGAATAAAAGTATTTTCTAAAATGTACTAATAATTACAAAACTATATCATAAGGGTCGTGGTTCATAAGGGAATAGAGTTTTTAAATTCTCGGTAATCACCCACAAAATCGCAATTTCACAAGAAAACAAAAACAATTTTTTCCAATTAATTCTTTGAAGGGTTTTGGATCCAAGTTTTAACTTGAAAATTTGTTTTCTTCGTTTTACTTAATAAATGCTATAATTAGATGTTTTTTTGTTATATAGCGATACTCATTTTTCAAATATAAGTATATATTAGGATGCATATAGAAAATGTATGTAAGATGTGGATTATTCCCTTATGGGCCGCTATCCTTCATCTCTTTTTACAAATGACTAGGTTTTTTTTTATTTTTAGGTATAAAAATTTCTTCTTTTTTTTAATTTATTTTAGACAGCTGCAGGAACTCTATGATTGGGTTGATGGGGATAAACTGAATGAAAGTTAAAAATATTTTCAGTGAATTTTTCTGGAATCTATTTATTTCATGAAACCAGCTCTCATATTTGCACCATATATACCACAATATACATATAAAAAATGAATGAACAAATTCTAGAAAAGTGTCACAAAAACATGGTGTACAATAATTTTCCAGTGTATGTTTCAAATACCATGTATTAATTCGGCAGTTTAATTTTTGTGATTGACATGGTCAAGTTCAACTTAAATTATAATTATTTTATTAGAAAGTGTAATTACCACTTGCCACCTTTCTTCTTTTTCTTCTGCTGAACTTTGCGCTGTTGCTGTCTAGGTCCAGAAGTTTCAACTGCGGGACTGTGCCGGGGATTTGGAGAAGGCTTTGTGGTTGCCATCTTCGTAATATCACTGAAAAAATTAAGACAATAAGTTTTCGTACGCTTTATTTATTATTAGAAGTTAATTAATTTAATTTAATTAAAAAACATTTACAACTGATCACTTGCTCCCATAGCAGCTCCCTGGGTTCCTTTCATGGCAGCATCTCTGTTTCTCCTGTCTCTCTTTTTTCTGAATCCGCTTCGTTCGTGTCGTGGTAACCATCTTTCTGGATCTGGGGCAACACTCGCATCATAATTTTTTGGCAATTTTCCCTTGCGCTTGCGTTTCTTGCTCTTCTTTTGCGTCAAATCTGAACTAGGTGGTTTTCTAAATTAAAATAAGGTAATATAAAGGCTATCAGTAGAGAGGTCTGCAATCTTAAAAATTCATTTAAAACCATTATTAAGAGAGTGGCCGCAAAACTTCATTTTTTGAGTTTCGTCGAAATTCTTGAAAAATATTTTTAAATCCCTTGAATCTCGTACAATATCAGCTTTTCATCGACAAAATCTTGTCTTAAAATTCTTTTACGAAAAGAAAATAAGTTCACTCTGTACGTGGAACAAATCACGTACTAGATATTTGAACTTAAGGACATGTGATACTTTACCATAAGAGTAATTTAGTTTTCGCAACTTTACGTTCGCAATAACAAATATTTTTCACGAAAACTAGGCCACTTACCTTCGTTTAATACAGAAGGAGGGAAATGGCCTAGTATTAGTGAAAAATATTTATTATAGCGAACGTAAAGTTGCGGAAACTAAATTGCTCTTATGGTAAAGTATCACATACCCTTAATTGAATACACAAAGTGTGAATTCGGGTGATAAATATTCTCAATGTAAGTACAAAGAACACGCTTAAATTCATAGATTAAATTCTCGGGGCCTCAAGTGCTCAGAACGTGAACGCGTGGAATTGAAAAAAGGCCTCATCTGCTGAATTCACGAAACTTACGATCGCAGCACGTGAAGTTCAAGCGTTCGAAGCTTGAATTTTCTCAAATGTTCACTATCGTTATTTTTTCTTCATGTATCTATTATTCTTAATAGTTATATAAAATTCGTATTATACAAAATTCACGACTTTTAAAACTTTTTTTTTGAATCCCTGAATTTTCCATGCTTTCCAAGTTTAGCCTGCCTTGCGACTAATTTGATTAATTGAAATTGGTTCATACCCTGGTGAAGGTTCCACTTTTCCTTTGACGACTTTGCTACCAATGACCCAATTGCTACTCTCTAAAGCATCGACATCCGTAGTTTCCGCGAGATGATCGAGAGGTGGTAATTTTTTGGATAAAAGTTGGGCCCTCGTTGGATCAAATTGAGCGTAGGCAATAACCAATTGCGCAAGGGTTTTCGTATCCGAGGGAGAAGCAGTGAGCAGCTCTTCCAAACTAGCAGCTGCTACCCTAACTTCTCCTCCTCGTAAATGAAAATCAGCAGCCTGTCGCCAAAGAGTTCCTAAATTGCCAGTGTTTTCCTGAAATGGAGAATAGTTAAAAATTAATTATTAGATTCAAACGTCTTTAAATGAAATATTTATAAAATTTCATTGTACCTTATTTTTCTTGTAGTAGTTTACAGCATCCTTGAGAACTTCAGAAGCTTTTTCGCGACTGTTATCAGCCATATGAAGTGTAACAAGAGCACTGACAATCCCCGGCAAGTATCTTTCCTTTTCGTTTAAATTTTTCAGGATTTTGATAGCTTCACTTTTCTCATTCTGACTTAACAATAATTGCACGCACGCCAATTTCATATGTAATAAATTATCACCAGTCGAGTTCTCACTTAACAATTTTGCTGCTTCTTTCGCTTTGCCCTCTTTACTCAATTGAACAGCTTTTACAAGTAAGGCATTAGAAGCTAATTCAGGATATTCTTTTATGAGATTATTACACAGTTGTTGACATTGTTCACCTTGATTTGTAAACAAGGCGAGAAGGCACTGGTTATATGCGATTCTTCTTCTTTGAGCAAGGGTAAGTTTATGCTCTAAACCTTCATGAGTGGCACTCTTCATTCTTTTCTTGCTATCAAAAACATTCTGATCTTTATTCAAGATCACTAAATTATTGCTTGCCACCGCAACCAGCGCGATATCGTTAGGTTTCGCCTTTAAAACGTTGGTGTAGAGAATCTGAGCTTCTTTTTCACGCCCTTGAAGTTGAAGACAGTAGCCCAACTGGACTTTTATAATGCCGAGTTCCTCCTCGATCTCTTCCTCGGTATTTCCATCTTCTTCGAGAAATTCACGACACATTCTCTCTGCGGTTTTTAACTTCTTCTCCGCTTCGGCTAAAATGACTCGATCTCCTGAACTTCCTTGCGCTAGCAATTGACAAGCTGCATTGTAAGTCAACTCGTAGGTATGCTCTCTCAAAGAAGGAACTTCAATATTCTGAAAATTTTGATTTGGACAATTATTCAATCGAAAATGTTTTAACGGATTTAACCACAGCAATACTTTGTTAAAATAAATGTACTTACGGATCCATCGTAAGCTAAATTGACAATAACGGCAGCTAAGTTTGTTTCTCTTTCGTCTCCATAATCATCTGTAGAGTTTTTAATGATATCTCGATATACTGCAAAGCAGTCTTCATATTTTTCCAGCCGGTATAATATTTGAGCTTTCAGCTCTTTAATCTTTAGCGAAGGATTTTGAACGCTCTCCACAACTTTCAGGGCTTGCGGTACCTGATTCATCCGGTACAAACAGTATGCTCTCTCAAACTCTAAATTGCTGTGAATATCCCAATTTGTACAGTTATTATCAATTTGCAAAGATTAAAGGTAGAAATATTATAATTAGATATTTTTTTCAATTTGTACTTAAAATTCTGAGGGAATTTGCGAGGTAAAACGAAAAAATATGGAATTATATTATTTGTTGAGAAAATGAAGAAATTGATTGTTTCGAGATTACAATGTAAACCCAAATTTATATAATTTTACGAAAATTTACTGACGCTGCAAGTTTTGGACTCTTGACGATGAGTTGGAGGGCATCGTTGAATTTTGATAATTGCATGTAGCAAATAACTTTGCAGTGCAATGCAGCATCTTCATCTTGAGATATTCCCAAAACTAGAAACAATTTAAAACAAATATTATTTCAATCACTAACTTTTTAATGTTCAGTCATGAATTGGTAATCCTTGCAGTTTTAATATTTCTAATTCATTATTAGAGTTCAGAGAATACTTTGTTGTAGATAAGAAAATGTCAGGATACATATTTTGCATCTTTTGTTCGAAAAGCCAATTTAATTCGAAACCATACTTGGGAAGGCAATTTCAGTTAAAAATCGCTTTTTCAGAATTTGTAACTGAATCTGTAAAGAGTTACTTTGTTATTTTGTAATAGCAACAGGTTTCTTTTTTCCTGATGTAACTCTAATTGTAATTGGTTCTATTTTTGAAGTAAAACTTGAAATTTTAGCTCTCCCATATCAAAAAAAGATATATATGACATACGGAAAGTCAGGTTGTTAGGTTATGTTAACACTTGTCAGGACATTGAAAGTTTAAGAGGAAGTTAATTGGAATTAGATGAAGTTAACAGTTTGGAAGGCGGTACATACTTCTATTGGCAGTTTTCAAAGCTCTGTCGTATTCCCCATTTTGCCCTTGTTTATTTAATTCTGCGTACAGAGAAGAGAGGTTAGTTTCCTTCGAAGCCATGTTGAAGTTTTTGAAGCTAGTATGTATAAGTTAAGGGCGTTAAGGGCTATAAGTTGATGAAGTGTGACGTGTGTGGAAGCTGGCGGAAGTGTGTATATATGTACATAAAACGGTAAACGTGTTAAGTAAGGTGTATGTACATACATACACACATCTTCTTCTTTTTCTTAATATGGGTAGCCAATGGGCGACCTTGTTGGCACTGTACGTGGAATATGCACACATACAATAGGACTGCAGCTTGAAGCATGCGCAATTGTCAATTGGTAATTTGGATATGTATGTATATATATACATATATTTATACATATTATAATCGGTTTCTCCCAGTTTGTTTTGACATTTGATAGCAAAATTGAGCTTGGAATTTTTCCTAAAATTTTTTTATGTTTCACAAAAGTAATCCAGCAATATAGCACAATGCCAGTTCCAGTTCGATGTAGTGTTAAAGGTTGCAAAACCAAATTCCAAAAAGGTGGAACAAGATTATTCATTTTTTTGAGACAAACAGAACGAAAAAGAAAGCATGGGTTGAAATGTGCGGTCCAGAGATTGCGTTCCAGCATCCTGTTCTAAAATATGTGAGGTGAACAATTTTTCTTTTATTGATAGAATATCTATCTTAACAATTTAAAAATTAGATTGTCAATTTATTCGTTTATAATTAAGACCTTGAATTCTTTGAATGATAAAGCATAACCTAACTTTGATATTTGTTTCGATGATTTTGTTTTGACAGCTGCATTTTGAGAATGATCAATTTGAAGGGTATAAAAACAGAAAAGATCGATGGCTATGGAGGAGAAAAAGTTAAAGTGGAATGTAATTCCATCCTTATTTTTCAAATAAAAAGTGGAGATGCATAAAAAAAAGAACAAAACGAAGGAATGAACAGATTTGGTATGAACATCAATTGTTTTGGTTTCTCCAATATGTATAATGTATTATGATTTTATGAATATCTGTCTTATTTTAAGAGAACATTTTGTATATATTTTCATCACAAAGTATTTTTATGTACAGTAGAATGAATGACAAAAGGCATTCCTGCATTCTACTGTACAAATTAGCTTACATATTTATTTTTTTAAATGTCCAGTGACCACTATAACAGACCATGATGATTTACCAGGATTTACAAAGACCTAGGTAATAGGTGTTTGTTTGTTTTGTTTGTCTTTTTCAAGACCTATAGGTCTGCTATAGTGGACATGGAAAATTTATGAAAAATATATTTTTCATGCAAAATACGAGCTCCAAGGGACCAGACAGCGGTCGGCTAATATATTTTCTTTCATCTCTCAAATTTTCAACGAGATATTTTACTTAGTTTAAAAATAAGTAGGTGGAAAAGAAATACATTGTCCGGTCGGCTTGCTAGGACTCACCCTGCGACTCTTAGAGTCAGTTATAACTGAATCTTCGCTACGGCTAGACTCATTTTATATCTCCATATCATTCATGAATAAATACAAAGTATTTTTATAATTTTTTTGACATAATTTTAATTTTTAACCATATGTATAACCTATACCACTTTAAAAATTATACTTTCAAGTTAAAAAAAAAAATAAAGTCAAAATATCAAATAGTTTAATTTTGATAAGTCTTTAGTTTGAAATTAAAAATTTTAATGATTGGGAAACAATTTTCAACCCAGGATTTTTGTATGTAGATTTTAAGACTCATCCTGAACTCGTAATTAAGTAATTTTCAATTGGGTTCTCAATAACAGTCTGCAGCGCTTTTACCAAACTTTTTGAATGAAAGTTATCTTTAAAACTTACTGAGTTCTATCGAGTTCTATCCGTCATTTTGAGCAGAGTGGTAATTTCTCACCCGGACTTGCAGAGAGATATAAGAGATGTTGGAGAAATATATGGAGGAAGACCACAAATTACTTCGAGGTAGATTAGCGACTAGATTTAAAGAATACAGAAAATATTCTACGAGAAAGAAGGAATCCTATATTATGTGTGAGTTAACACAGATCTTCGCTTTTTTCAGCAGGTCTACATATATCTGGCGGAGATAGCGAGTTGGTAGCGGAAGATGAGGAAATGAGAAGAAGTATGGATGTGTAATAGCTGGCGAACGGTGAAACGGTCTGGTCGAAGCAGCCGTAGATGCAGGATTTCTAGTTGGGAGGACTCTACTTTAATACAAAGTACGAAGTTACACGAGAGAATGACTTTCGGGTAAGTATAGAGCCATTCTCTGAAACAAAAAAAAAAACTTCTGTTCTGGAATTCGAGGTTGATTTCATTTCCAGATTTCTTTGAAAAACAGAGCAGGTGTTATCACCAGTCGATGTTTAATCACATGCAACATGGTAAATTTGTCTTTATAAGTTCTACCTTTTCAACTTTTTTTTTTTTTTTTTTTTTTTAATGGGCCGCATACATATTGTCAGTTGTTTTTTAAAGTGCAATTCAATCTCAAGACATTGTAGGTTTATACTTTAAAACCAAAAATTGAATATCTTTGAATCTAAAGTATGTACTCAAAACTGTGTATTAAACAGTAAAACATTCAAATTCATTACAGCAATGCTAAATTTCAAAAAGTTTAAAATTAAAACATTCGAAATTGTATTATTTAATTAAACACAGTGAAATTTTAAATAGAATAATATCTCTATTTCTAAAAAGATGATTGAGTCGAAGTCGAAATATCGATATTATATACTACATAATATTATATAATAAGTATATATTATATATAATATCGTATAATATAATACTAGAACATCACAGCGCGCTTCGCGCGCCTATATAATTACTTCACGTTACGCACTTGTGACGATCCCACGTAACCATCGCTCAACCAATCAGATCACGAATAAACTGCGGACACTCGACAGGTCATCTATCTATTTTTTAATTAAGAAAGGATCGTCGTGTAAGTATCGATAGAGATTTTCAACAATCGATACTTGCCAATCGTAAATTCCGCGCGCTCATTTGAATTTGATTTCATCAATCATCATTTTATCACGAGTCTAAACTCGAAAAAAGTAGAGAACGATTCGCATTTGATTTTATTATATTTAATTTTAATAGAACATGTTTACCGTAATCTATATAACTACTACATGTTTTGCGTTATAAAAAAAAACGTTATAAAAAATTTCACGTTATCAATTTCACTTTGAAATCTTTGAAATTCTTGTGAATTTATAGCTTGCCAACTTTCAATTTTTTTTCTTAGACTTCTGAAAATTGTTCTTTGTTTTTCGATCCTTTGATGACTAAAGGCTGTGAAAAGCCCCTCGATGTAATACGCACCTGGATCGAAGCGATACCGGTGCGGTGTGGAGGGAGTCGTTGTCCTCGACGAGTCGGCGGAGTTGGTGTTCGTAAGCCGCGATTGGCCGCGACTAGTTTCTCTCTCTGAGCCGACAGTATGCTCTCCAATGCTCGTTCCTCCTTGCCTCGTTCACCACTATGCTCAGTGCGGCGCGGAGCGCGATCTCGATCTGGTCTTTGTCGAGGGTGTCTTTTGCATTTCCGGTATCACGTTGGCGTCATTTCCGCCACGTGACGCCAATCAAAATGCCCTTTTGTCAGCTCTATTGATGAAAATCATGAGAGAGTTGACATCGAAACAGAAGTTTCAGTGCTTGAATATTGAAATACAGTGAGATAAATTCTTTATAGTTTGACGCTGAACCTTCCAATATCGGATTAGGAACGAAGTCTTGTCCTGGTCTTACTTCATCTCGAAGAGAATGTAAGTCGCTTCCAACAGCGATGCCAGATCTACCATCTACCTTGCTGGTTACCGGATACACATTGATGAATCATTATGTCCTGTTGCGTGTTCGTCCTGAAAGACATCAAGTCACCAAACGAAACTAAAATCAAGGTGCTTTGAGTTCATGCTCAGTGAGCGAGGCTGACGAAAAAAATCTTATTACAGAACCACTTTCTGTTGTCTCTTTTTTTTTAAACAAAGTATGTACATATTATGTGGTACATACAAGTCAATCATGTAGATCATAACGTTCTAACAGATTCTAGAGCATTAGTGCTCTAGACATCAAGCTTAGACAATCATCAACCCAATGCTATTTGAATTCAGTATTCTAATTCGGTTGATTCCAGTACCAGTTGATATTTCTTTCAAACCGGCTTCGTTGTTTTCTTTGGTGATTTCCTTCAAGAATTAATTTCTTCATTTCTGTACATGAACTAAAAAGAAAGGCAATATATTTATTTCTGTATAATATCCCGCGTATTGTGGCAAAGTCTAATGATGATGCGAAGCGAAACTTGAAAGACTTATATTTATTGTGGAATTCTAGAAATGAAAGGATCTAGTGCTCGTTTTTATATCAATCACCCTTATGCTTAAATTAAGATACGTATGTATACAGTTATAACTTAAGTTATTCAGAAAAGTATACGGAGAGAAACTACGTGCATTCTGTACATGGAAAAAATCACGTACATATTAGATATTTGAACGAATTCGAGTGATAAATATCGGGTCTCAAGTATGTACTCAAAACGTGAGCCGCGCCAAGCGCGTGCATGGAAAGAAATTTGGTGGGTCTGGGGAAACCTGTAAGATGAAAAATTTCGATAAAGAAACGTCACCAAAGCGATTTGTGGTTGAGACGCATGCATACCTTGAGCATCAGAATGGAAGTAACAGGATTATCTTTAATCCTGCTTGAAAATGAAATGGTTTCCAACTCAATAGGGTTAGATAGATCTCAATAGATATTTTATTGTTAGACGAGAAGTACATAGTTGCCTTTTCCTAATGTTCTGAATCCATCAAGACAATTTTTTCGATATTTTTCTTTAGAATTTGCAGCATTTTTACCCCCTTGTACTTTCTCAAGAAATTATTATTACTATTATTATAGAATTTAATCGAATCAAATCAAAATTTATTAAATTTAACTTCTAAGCCTTCAAATTCTATGTATAATTTTGTATTAAAATTGTATATTATGTGATTTTAAAACTAAGCATTAAAAAATAGATTCAAAACATTCAACATTTTTATGTAGGCTTTTCAAATACGTTAAAAATTATTGAAATCCCTAGAAATGTTTATGTAATATTTTGAAATCCGTTCAAATTACTTGAAATTCCTGTGAATTCCATAAAACGTCTTGAAATATAGATGTATGTAGTTTAAATTTCCCGAAAATCGGATGTAATCTTTTTAAATCATTTAAAATTCCTTTAGATTTTCAAAAATTATATGAATTCTTCAAGATTCCTTGAAATTTCTTGAAATCTGTATCTGAAAAAATATTCTCTATAAAATTTCTTTAAATTCCTGGAGATTCAATGTAATCTTTGGAAGTACGTCGAAAATCCCTAAATTTCCTAGAACTTCTATGAATAAATCTCTTCAAATTACTGACAAATTCTAAGAATAAATTTGCACAAATTAGTTGCTTTTTTATTAGAAAAAAGTAAGACACATTGTGCGCTTTTTCTTCTAGTGTCTGCAAATAATCGAATAATTACTGCGTTTTATGTAATTATGAAAACGTTTTAGAAGCGTCATATCTTTGAATACAGTTTAATATTAAATATCGATTTTCCTATAATTAAAGCAGAATTGCTGGATATATTTTTTATATTCGTTTTTGCTTAATCCTCTTACAAAGTTTTGTCGAATGGCATTTAGATTTTGTAGTTTATTGAGAGGGAAGGCGATTTTCTTGGTATTCAACGTTTAAATTTTCGGTTTGGGATTCAGGTTTACATTCTTGTTATAGAAATGTGACTAATGTTGTAGCCTTGATGAAAACTGAATAATGCAGATCAATGTTTCATAAATATCGCATTCTTCGTGAGACATCATCGCATGAAACCAATTAGAAGATTATTGTAGAGAATGTAGTGTTTTACCGTAGATACTCGATATATTCTTTACAACTCCGTGAATCTTATAAGATGAACTTGTTTGGGTTTGCTTATATTAATGAAATTAATTTAAGAAATTCAATCAGGTAAAATTTGCTTCTTTGTTTTTTTTTTTAAATGAAATGATTGAATTGAAATAGAATCATGTATGATAATAATTGATCTTCAGAAATATGCTACATGGAATAAATGTATATTCATGAAAACAGAATATTATCTCGCGTGCAGAAGCTATTTTCCATTAATCACTAAATTACTCTGCAATATGTTACTACAATGATTAGCAATTCGACCAGGTTTTGTTGAAATTAATCATCAATCGACTAATTTCTGACAGGGGATATCATAGTGCACATTGTACAATAATGAACGTTTCCCATAATTAGTATTGTTCGATTGCACGTTGTGTCGTGCTGCGATAAAAATCCGTCGACCTCACTCCGTGAGAATTGACTAACAGGATCCATCATTGTTTCCAGCAAACAGTGTAGCGAAGGAGAGTTAAATCCGCAAGCTGGTTTCCGAACCTGTCCGAAGATGAGGATTTGATTGGGTGTCAGCGGGCAAAAGCGCATCGTGGATTCGTCAGACTGTGGAAAGGGGTGACAAAAGAAGGAGGTGAAGTGAGAAGACTTCAGAGGTCACAGTACGGGAAAAAGGAGTCGAAAGGGCAGAAGTGTGAGAAGTGTTTGAAAGTCGTGATCGAACGGCGGAAAAAGGTGTCGGAAGCAGTGATGCATTCGGATAGTAGTACCGTACCAAGTGTGGTGATTGGTTCACCAGACTGTAGATAGCGTTAGTGGTGCGTGCCTGAAGGTCAATGCATGCTACGCCACTGGCCTGGGCCCACGTGACCAGGGGGCCCGTAATGTCCCCACGAGAAGGTCGATGGGCCCGAGCATTGCACCTGGTTCTGGTGGTCATGTGGTTAACATGGTTGACGTTCACCAATGCCTGGCCTCTCCAACCACTACCTCCACACAGAGGTGAGTCATAATATGTTCAATTCTCTTGTTAATAATATAATTACAATTATCCTCTTTTTACTCCTTTCAACTCACTGTAGAGCTTTATAGTCAGACTCAGTCAGAATGGTGTGATATAATTTCGCATTTGTTGCTGTTTATAAAGAATTTTATTGATAGTAGATAGGGCCTGGTTGTTCTTATCCGTTTTTAATATAATAAAGGATTGTAATTGACGGTTGCCAGCAACTCTTGTTGTTACTAGGGACTTTTAGAGACTTTAGTTAACATTTGAAGGGTCATGGGGAAAAACGATCATTGTCACTTTTTGAAAAAAAAATGATATATAAGAGTTTTATCCTACAGCTTATTGCTGATATTACAGATATTAATTTTTTTTTCTATTTGGTGTTGTTAAATAAGAATTTTAGGAACAAGAATATATAATTCATTATACCTTGTTTTCGATTCTTTTTTCCTCTTTTCTGTGCAATTTCTCACAGAATTATGAATATTAAGGGCCCCTTTATTTAATTTTTAATATACGCCTCTCTTTTCGCTTTCGTCAGCAGCTTGCACAAGAAAAAGTGCGGTAATCATTTGGTCTTACATATATCGTACTAGCATTCGTTTGTTATCTCTTTAATTGGATTGCTTTAATAGAAAATCTAATGATTTAAATTATTTGTATATTCTTACACAGTTTAACATTTCCAGTGTGATGATTGAATTTGCTACGTATTTTCATGTCATGAAATTTTTATTGTTAAGGGTATTCGACGATTCGTATAAAAAAAATGGAATGGTGCCAAAATGCCTGAGGATGGAAAATAGTGAAAAGAAAGAAGAAGCGGAAAGTGGGAGGGAAAAAAACTTGTAAAGAAAAGGTTGACGATGAAAATACTAAATGTCATACACGTGATTGTGCGACAGTATGATCCTAGAGACGTGGGTGTACTAGCTAAACTAAAAATGAAAGTGTAATAAGAGAAAAAGAGAGAGGTCATACTCGTCGTCTGTAGGATGTGGACAATGTGGGTAGAGAGACCTGTGTCGAAAATAGATGGAACTGGCGTGCAGAGAATTGACCTCTGTTCATCATAATAAAATAATTATGTATAAAAGTGCATAAAGAGTTAAATATTCTTTCTTAGCTATATCAAGCTTTTTTTTCATAAAGTTATTCACTCGCAGTTATTTACGAATGATGCTTTCAAAATTTATCTACTGCTGACGACAGCGATTACAGATTTAATATTGTATTACATTTTTTATAAGACTAGATTTATTGTATACATATATGAAAATCGATTGCTCTTACATAAAAGACTGTATATCGGAGAAAATCGATTGCGTAATACAATTTTGCGCTAGTAAAATATGCTTGAAGTGGGAAACAGAAAGTGGTATGTACTGCAGTATAGTCAGCACCAGATATGCAGTGATCCGTGAAAAAGAAGACGCCGTATAGAAAATAGTACATTTCGTTACTAGTGCGGGATTGTGATTTTAGCCTTCTGTGAAATGGTCACACAAGGCTGAAATCACAATCCCGCACATGTATCGAACCGTATTTTTTGATATAACGTGTGCGAAGCTTGATTTAGCATACGCTTGCGTGCGCAATATCGAGCTTTGCGCACGGCGTGACAAAAAATATATTTGCAGGAATATTGTATATTTTCAATGGATTAAACATGTAAATAGACAATTAAGTTATTTTCGTTTTCTTTTCTAAAGTTATTAACATAATCGATACATATTTTTTATTTTTTACGTGATATTTTGATTGTATTTTCAATTTTTCTGAGGATTACATTAGATTGATTTGCCTCCTTGACACGGCAATTGGAATTTCACATTCTCATTAAGTATAGTTTATAGTCATTCTTTAATTTTTGAGGTTCGTCGCTTTTATTTTCGCTCCACGTGGAAAGGAATAAAACAATATACCATAGGTATATATAACCTTGGATATTATAAAAGAAACGAATTTTATATGGCTTCCAACCCCGTAATTTCACGGCACGTGCATTTATAACTTTAATGATTTATGAAGCAATTTTGCACTAGATATACAGTCTTTAATGTTGAAGTTTGTTCATTAGAATGGCTTCCGTTAATATTTAGAGGTTGCTTCACAGAAAGCACAGAAAGAAAAACTTATTACGGATATGTAACTTTCAAGCGAGTAAAGTTAAATTTTTTCGCATCGACACAAAAGAAGATACAATAAGTTATTGAAATAGTAACCGTATATGAGTATAATAGTATTTCCGACCTAAAAAGATAAAATTTTTGTTACAGGTAATATTGTTACCCTTGAAATTGGGGTAAATATTACACACTTGATTTCTTTTTTATGAGCTGTTTATTTCATATGTAATACTCTGATATCTATTAATAGGTATACAATTTGAGTTTAATCGATATGAGCGTATTAAATTTGTGGTTTGATTATCTCATAGCATCAATGTATAATCAAGCAACTATATAATTCTCATACATATATACATATATTATATCAGAGTAATGAATCATGAATCTGTACATACAAATAAAAGTGCATGTTCTAGGACATTTTCGCTGGTGATGCGAGTGATTTATTTCTCGTTGCGCTGATGTTAATAAAATACGTGCAATATTTCATTCACTAAATATTATGCCCATACTTCGTTAGTGAGCACAAAGCCTTCCCGATAAAAGCAAACTTGCACTACAGTAGAAGAGCTAGGAGAGTTACATATATACAGAAAAATAATAATTGAAATACAGTAGATAATTGACGCTGTCGCTCTTGTGGCATTGCATCTATTGCATATATATATGCGTGTGTACCGTTGATCACCTTGCATTATAACTATATATAGTTCCTAAAAAAGCGTTGTGGTAAAAATTACATCAAATATTCAGGCATGAAATCCATATACAAAGCGCACGCATGGCATATTAAATGTTGGACCACACGGTAGTGGAAGGATATTCGGTTTCAAACAGAGGGGTAGAAGCACTGATATCGCAAGCCTCTACTGACTTTTCATTTTCATGCATAACTAAAAACTCTCGCAAAGTGCTACTTTTTAATTTAATATGCAATAATTCCCAAGAGTGCTGTAAAATATGCTTTCATGTATGTATTTATGAACTTTAACTATTGTTAATATCTATACATATAAAATATAAATAAAGATATTCAGGAAACTATATTAAGTATAATAATATTTAGTGATCATTTAGTTATTTTTTGCCGATTATAATCAGTGTATTAGTTATTTTAGAAACTTGAGCAGTGTCCAATATAGAAAAGATTCTGCCTTGATTGCATGTTGGCTATTTCGCGATTGATGAGTTGAGTGACCCTCGTTGAAAGAAGGGATGGCGGGATTCATTTCGCGCAAGCACCTCTTTTATTTTATTCTTTTTTTTCATTCACAGGGAATAGAAAAAGTTCGATTTTAGCTGGATTGTTAAATTGGTTGCCATAAATATTAATAAAATGGCGAATCTTCTATTTTTTTAAACACGACTCTCATCCATGCATATATATGGCTTTTAAATTGGAAATAGAATTTTTAATACCAATTTGTATGCACAAAAAACATTTGTTAATTTCACATGTCCTGTACATATATGTACTCAATAAAATAAGGAGAGAATATCATTCTAAGAAAAATTTACATAATATAGTTCTATAGAGTTTATGGAATTTTCAATGTAAGATTAAAAAAAGAAAAGAAGACCTTTTTAAGGAAATTCCTTAAATTTCATTGCAATTTAAGGAGTTTTCATATAAATTTTTTTTTCGAAAATTTTCTTCTTTTTCATTGTACATATGTGGGAAGTCGGAAGCCCACGTGCGGTCGTTAGTCTCTCGGATCTAAAGACCGGATTTCACTTCTAAATAACCTTGAATCTTTTCTTCGTCTAGTATTTTTAATCTGCAAAACTTATTGGAAATTAAAAGACTGGATTTGCAAATTCTTTGTTAATATATCAGTCTTGATTGAAGTATGCGACACGTATAGGTGAAATTTTTCCCAAAAGAGTAAGCTAATTTCCACAAGGCCGCATTAGCTTTTATACATTTTTTTTTTGAATTTTAAATAGGCCGCGACTTATCAAAATGTTCTTTTCAAAAAATTCCTACATAAAAATTATTTCAAATTTCGCACTTCTTTTGACGACAAAATGACGACCTTAGATTGTAGATTGAAAATAAAATTTACCCCTAAAACAGATTTCGAAAAAATGGCTCTTATATATACTTATGAATATTCACCCTTATTCGTATATGTTTATGAATTTCCCTTATGTCTCAAAAGCAATGAAGCTTAGGATATAGGATATAGGAAGTGATGATTTACAAACGTGAGATAATTCATGCAACGTGTGTGAATAGAGTTATAGATAGACCTGCAGTGTTCCCCAAACGCTGCTAAGGTGAACATTTTCCATAGCGCGGGAACGTTTTTACGGTGTCTAGCTCTTGAGTAATGGCGCTGCCTGCACGACACTATGTGCACACGAGGACATTAGTGCATCGACCGTTCTGCCATAAAACTTGAAAGTAACGCGACACTCGTTTCTAAATTACGGTATAATATGAATTCCCGATCGATGCAGGTATTCGATTGCCTTTTCCCTGATTTACTTTTCAATTAAAGCAGGTCGATATTCATCATGCTGGTGATCATCATTTTCATATACATATATCCGAAAGCGGTTTGCAATTTTTTTTCAAAATTGATATTAACCCTCTGACCCTCTCAAATTATTGTTTCGCGTTTTTAATTAAATTTCGTATATCTCGTATCATATTTGAAACATTGCACAAATTAATAATAAAAAAGTATGATCTAGGAAAAAGTAGATCTCTTCATAAATTTATGTTAACTTTAACTGATTGAAATTCATACCTTTCCATTATTCTAATAACCCCGGATACGATAGATTCTTCTCAAACCCGCAATTAAGAGGAAATAGGATATAGATCGAGTTACTTAGTATGCTTAGTATCACTTCAATAGTAATCAAAGGAAGACAATATTCCAGTTTTGCATTTTATTTTGAATTTGAATAACGATTTCTTAAGATCTCCGTGGAAATTTTTCTAATACGGAAAAGAGTTACTCCTTAGCATATATGGGCTCAAGTAGGCGAGCACAGAGCCTCGCGATCATCATGGGAGGTATAGAGGTATGAGGGTTCCGCGGACGTCTGATCTTAAATTATTTATTTTCAACTTGCACCGCACTTTCATTAACGTAGAAACAGAGTGGATATTCTTCTAGGAGTCCTTCAGTGTTTCTCTAATTAGTTCTTTATTATTATTTCACTGGAGGAAAATACTGCTAAAGTTCCTGAATAAACTAAGAAGTAATAAGGAATATATATATATATAAATTAATGAATAAAGAGCCGTTTATATAGTAATTTAATTGAAAAAAAACTTTACTTGTTCCTACGGTTTCCAAATTTATATTATAATTTAGATCTTCCATATAATCTTCGGGAATAATAAAAAGGTTTTTATACTCGAATTGGGATTCATGGTCAGGGTCCCAGGAGTTTAGACAAAAATAAAAGTAGCCGGACGAGCCCTTGTTGCCCTTAATGCGGGCAAGCGGTGCTATTTCTATTATAGACTATAGAGGAACTGAGAAACAGGTTTTTAAACGGATAATTAATTTTACCTTCATTTGATGTCAGGAAAAAGCAATAGAAAGTATATGTTCTTGAGCTCGGGCATAATAATAAGCATTAAAAATGAAATAGGAACTGTTCTTTTGTACATGCACATTCAGCCAGCTTCTGATGTAGCATTACGTTCTATACACAAGAAAGACGCTTAATGTTTTTAACTTTTTTACGCAATAGCGTGCGACGAGCATAACGTGAACGTAAGAATGATATTAAGAAATGCCGTTTTGTAACAATATGGTGTGCTTCTAAGAAACCATTTTTTCATTGTAAAATTTCAAATTACTTTAACATATGTCAAAATTTAATTTGTAAATAATCTTCGAATATTTAAAAGGTAATTCTCCATACAGGAGAGAGTAAAATAAATAAAATTTTTTCTAATCATTTCTATTGTAATAAACTTATCAATTTTTATTTTTATATCATGAAATCACACTGAGCAGTTCATTATTCTCAAAAAGTTTATTTGCTATCGAAAAAAATATACCGAAGTAAATTACATACTTGGATCAACATGTATAAAGTATATATATATGTACATATAATGCGAGCAAATTTCACAGTGGATGCGTCTGAGTTTAGTCAGGCGAGTGAATAAATCCTCGTTGTGTTTGGCTGCATTAAACTGGATAATTTAGCTTCATAATAGTGAAATATTTATCAACATCTGCAATTAATCATTTTTAGAAGATTCTCCTTTATTATCATTGTATAATCATTTTTTAAACATCCATTTTTATTTAGAGCAATTTTAATAAGTTTTTCTTTTTACAAATCTACCAATTTTTTTTCGTAAGATTAAAAGTCTTTTTTCTTTCTTGTTAGATAATATTTTATTGAGAAAAATTACCACAAATATCCATCTCATTGTGTTTTTATAGCTGGTTGTTTGTTTATTTTTTTAGGGATTACGAGAGGGACGTACATCAGACACTATGAACCTGCCTGGTACGATGCGAGTGCCTTGCGACAACATCGCGATAGGGTGCGTCGCGACGCTCCCGACGCCAACAGGAATCAACCGCTAATCTTGCATGTTCGAGTCCTTGACAGGTGAGTCAGCGTAAAACCATTATTCCACCCTTCGAGTGAAAAAAGGATGGCCGAGGGATTTGTAGAATCTTATAATTCCATCTTGTTGACAAAAGGAGAGTCAAAGACTATTTTATTCTTCTGTAGAAAAAGAACAAATTCTCGAAAAAATATCTAAGTTATTTATTACCTAAAATTTCTTAAAAGTTTAAGGAATTTTGTTCCTTGAATAATAATGGTCAGAGAACATAAAAAATTGATCATGGAAAAGTCAAGAAAGAGTCGAAGAATTTTGTAAATGGTTTTGCAACCACCCTATATATATCTTTTACCAATAGAAGATATTCATTTCATACAAAATCGATAACGTATTATTTCAAAATATTGAAAACTGATACTCAGAAGGGAATAATATAATAATAGCAATACAATAAAATGAAAGCTCATATATGAATAAAACATGTCTTTAACAATGTATAAAATAGTCGAAAATTTTGAACATAAAAGGAGGGTATACGAAAATTGGCTCGGCGCCCTCACTAATGAGACTGATGCCAAAATAATTAAATAATCTCATGTTCAGTAGATCCAATTTTATAATGGACCCAACTTTATAGAATGTAGCCTTCATACACACTAAGAGTAAAAGTACACGGAAAAAAATTTATCATTAAATTATGCATTTATAACGACTGTAGAAAAATGACATTCGTGAAAAATTGCGAACGATTCTTTGACGGTGTTTGTATTAGTTGACGAGGAAGGGGATGTTTGCTCAAATATGTAGATGAAATGGAACGATGTACTTTCGAAAAAAGCTCGATTTGCAGAGGAAAGCCGAGTGCATGGATTTTAGCAACCGACAGCAAATGGTATCGGAAATCTCTTCAGGATAATTGCCTACTTGTTCTATGAAACGTGTTCGGCCAGTATAGGGTGTTTAGTGCATCGACGAGGCATGCATTACAACTGCAGTTACGCCAGATAGGCGGACCATCGCATCGGTGTGTTGGATACAACTCAGAGGCAGCTAATGGAAATCTGGTCTGTACGTCACGTTACGTGAACGAGCATGTGAATACTTTCATCAGTTTCATCGCTCAGGTCAATCACTGAAAAGAGGGGAAAAGTAAGTTCACCGGCGGAGAATCCGGAAAAAGATAACTCTCTAAGATAGAAATGTCGCTCTTCAATTTTATCTTAAATTGATCACGAAAATAAATACTCAAGAGCGTTTGCTTGCTACTCCGATTTCTAAGGACCTGCAGATTTTATGTTTATTATGTAATTATGTAATATTATGCGGAAAAAGAGGATTCAGCGAGACTTAATTCGTGGAACCTGGTCGAGAATTAAGTCAAGGAAATAAACTTGAACAAAATTCAAAAGTAAGTCATAAAGTCCTTTGAGAGATGAATTGGTTTCTGAAATTAGTTTGGGAAGTTTAAAAAGACTTGGAGCCTGGATTTAAAAAAAAAAAAAAAATTATGGTAAACGTGAAACTTAAAAGTAGAAATACACACAGAGAGAAACTACGTGTTCTCTGTACATGGAAAAAATCACGTATTAAATATTTGAACGAATTCGAGTGATAAATATCGAGCCTCAAGTGCTGAGTACGTGAGCCGGGTCAAGCGCGTGTGATCAAACAAAGGCCTCATGTGCTGAATTTACGAAACTCACATACTCAGCACGTTAAGCTCCGAGTTTTCAAAACATGAATTTTCCCAAATACTCAGAATTAATGGTTTCTCTCCGTGCAGCAATTGTGCAATTTTATTGTTACAGTGTAATTGCTGTAACTATATGTAGAACACAAGCCGTTGCTGATTATTGCGCGAGCGTAGATATTACGAGATCATAACAAATACGACTGCATTAAACGGTACAATATATTATAATGAAAATGTGCTACAGCTTTGTTTGTCTTTCAACTTTATCTGTAGAAAGTGGTGATGATAAGGATTACACTGCTGGACTTGTTGCATTATTTGTGAAAATCATACATCGTACCTATAAACTTTAGCAAACAAAATGATGATAAATACATATATAGTACATAGTTTAATACGAAGAGATAAGCGTATAGAAAAATTCGGCCAATCCATTTTTCTGATATCGGCTAGTCTTACGGAATATTTCGGAGAAATAGTCAGCGCTTAAAAAAAACTCGAAATATCTCAAAAGAATTCTAAAGAATTTGAAAAAATTTAAAAGAATTAATAGAAATTGAGGGTAAATTAAAAATAATAAAAAATTGAATTCACATATATAACCTAGTTATACCAATCCAATATTATCTATCGGGTGCTTATATTTCATAGCGGGATTAAATTTCCATAAAATGTTTATGAATACTTTGACGTTTTTACGAGAAAAGACCCCGAGTATAAACTAGTCTTTAATTTTAACTTAACTTCCTTTCTTGAAGGAATATAAGGATATGACAGAGGGAAACAGCTGATCTCTTCTTTTTGTTTTTACTACGTGACAAATCTTTTTGAACTCGGGTTCGTACCTCGTTTTCAAATTCGATTCCCCAGAGAGCTAAACAAGTTTCGATCGTCTTATTCATCTATCTTCGACTAGAGAAAATCGTTATGTTCGGAAAAATCTTCATATGGGTATTAAATACGCTAACTAACGGCGAAATATTTTACAATTATTTACAAGCTATTTCTTCTAGTTATTACAGGCAAAAAATGTAAGATTTTTTCAATTTCTTGTTTATGCGATAGAGAGAAAAACAGGATCATATTATAACTGATATACAATAAAGTTATAAAGGAAAAGAATGATTAAACGACGAGACGATTAAGAGAAACAAGATGCTTAATGAGCCGCAAAAGCTCTAGGTATTTCGCATTTCCTTTGGGCGGATCCAACCAACCCTTCACTGGAGAAATAAAGTTGTATAATTTACGTTCCACCGAATCGCACCGGATTATAGTCTGAGACGCTGCAGACCCTGCTAGCTGGCAGACAAAGCAGGAAGGACTGACTGCAAGCGACTTGTACGACGCGTATCTGTATGAAATTGTGCAGTCTTAAAGTGCATTCGTTGCTATGTTTAATTGCCGTGGTGAGATTGGAAAGAAGAAAAGACTATTGTAGTAAATCGTATTCTAGTCTTAAATATGTATTCCACTTTTTGCCCTTTTACAACAAAAACCTCTGCACTTTCCATTTGCTTAAAATTTATACGAAACAAGATGAATTCTTTTTAAACGTTTCAGATTATACTTTTATTCAAGATATTCACCTATTTCGTCCTAATGTTACATATATATATATATATATATATATATATATATATATATATATATATATATATATATATATATATATATAGTATTTCCAGCTATATAATATAATCGGAACCTCAGAAAAGCTCAGATGCACAATATTTATTGACCACATAATACTTTCTTCATCACTTTCGGTGAAGTTTTCCAAGAAATTGGTTGATTCGTCGAGTGAAATTGGTAGCTCAACGCAGGTTTGTCAATTGCGACAAGTTCCCTTTCTTAAGCAGCAGATTTTGTCCAAGTTTTAACCAATAACTACTTTGCAGTTTATAGAACCGTTATCTGATTTTACTCGGTACTACACGAATGGTCATCAGTGGTTTGCGGTCAGTTTTCGGTTAACTTTTTAGCCAAAGAGCAAGTCCCTCGAAACTGAGGAGAGGTTAGCGCCTTTCGCCTAAACTCCAGTGACTTCCATCTTTTGTCAACTGAAACTTTCGCCAAACTTAAACACGTAACTACTACTATACTCCCTTGCCTTCACGAAACTACCACTGGCATCGACGAACTTCCGTTTACTCGCTAAATTGCCGCATGCAGTACTTCGACCATGTAAATTCGTCTAAGTATCGTTGGTGAAATCAAAGAGCGCTCGTAAACAAGTTTATTTAGTTTTCTCTGTGCAATGAATCAATCAATCAACAAATTCGCGATCTGTAATTTACCTCTCCTGCGCGCGATTCGTTCCTTCCACCAAACTTCAGTTCCAAGTGAGAAGTGGGGCTCGATTCGTGCTAATCCAACTCTGTTATTCAAACAATGATTAAAACGAAAGACTATAAGTTTCTGACTTTTTAAATACACACAGGATCTAAATCTTTTCATCTTTTCAAAACAAAAAAAATTTTTGGACCATCCTAATAAATATTTCCATATGAATTACATTTATATCTCTCAATTATTGATACGACAAATCTCAGAAGGTACACGGAAAAAATTATTTTCTTAGATTTTAAAACAGTATTTGCTGACTTTCGGACACAGAGAAGTCAGAGAAAAGTATTATAATATTTCAGTGAATTTTGTGAGATATTATAATACTTTTCTCTGACTTCTCTGTGTCCGAAAGTCAGCAAATACTGTTTTAAAATCTAAGAAAATAATTTTTTCCGTGCTTCATAGAGATATAAGAATAGAGGTGAAAAGGATAGGCTCTCCTATGAGTGGAAGCGTCTCCCTACTAGAGAGAGAAAGGAACCCTTCCTGTCACTAGAGAGAGACAGGAAGGGTTCCTTTCATCTCCTTTCTCCTTTTCTCCGCAGTGTATTAGGGAGACGTTTTCAGTGCATGCCTTTTCACCTCTATTCTTCTATCTCTATGGGTAGCTTCCGTCTCCAGTGGTGGGTTAAATGCCATCTTCCGGTTTCGCGCTTTGCAACATCAGCAGTGGATAAATGTTCATTGCACGCACACACGACACAGACTCCCCCCTCTCCCCCTCTCTTTTTCTCTCTTTCCGAAACCCCTTTCCGAGTGAGTATATATTGCGCAACGCGACTCTTGGGACACTAAAATGTAAAATTCACTTTATTTGCTTGCCACGAGGCAGAGCACAAATTCATTGCCGGTTCGCACGTAATGTGACAAATAGCAGTCCTTCCTCTGCTGGTGTCACTCCTAGGGAAAAATAAACGCGTCTATGAAGGGGATAGAAAATTTTTTCCCTCTCGGCTTTTACTCTAGCTGTACGAAGCTACGTCGTCTATCTCTTTATGTAAATTAGGCAAATCCACGGCAAGCAATAAAATGTAAAGCAGCACCTCCTTGCTTCAATATCAGCGCTCCTTAACCAGCGAAAAACTCTCTGTGCCAACGCAACATATTCTTGTGTATCGCGTGACAAACGAACGAACCCATGTTATTCTTTCCCCTCGCGGCAGCACACCCTCTCGATTGAGAAAATCGCATTCTTGACTATTTTTACCAAAATCGAGCGATCACGTATTCAGACCGAGTTTAAGGTTTCACAGAATCTGAAATTTAAGCAGATCCTCCCAGCCATTTGAACATTTCTGTAAAACTCCCGTTCGACCAGCAGGTCAATTTCCAAGTCAGCGAATCCTTTCGAACAATTTCAGAGAACGACTTAATTTTATCTGTACACAACGCTTTTATGAAATTTTTAGCGAGACTTAATAATTAGATCATTTGATACCAAAATTTTGCGGAAATTCTACATTAAAAAGTCGGAGCTTATAATATAGGTAAAAAAATTCATTTCCTGTTAGTTATTTTGCGTTCGTTTCATGCATGAGCGAGAAATTTAAAAAAGTGAAATAAATCGTTGTGAAAATATTGGACGGGCCGAGGAGGTTAAATTGCCAAAAGCTTCAATAGTTAATTAACGTGTAATGTTAACATTAACACAATATTAGTGGATACCCCTTAAATAACTCGGCGCGACTGGCATACATAACTGACGCAGGACCACACCAGTGCCACGTCAATATCTATATTATATTAGTGTTAAAAGTGATACTGAATTAGTACTGTTTCACTAGTGACTTGGTACCAGACCAATGATTCGACGCGACTCCCAGCCAAGTTACCTTTAGTACTTTAGCCTAACCCATGAATGAAGCCAAGAAGAAATGTAGAGTAATAATATTCTAGAATATATATATATATATATATATATATATATATATATATATATATAT
>CAJFCO010000184.1:840283-860583 GCA_904066015.1 Synergus gifuensis
ATGTTCGATAGTTTCTTCTATATAAGGATTTCACTCTCCGGCCGCCGTCCAGTTATAGAAAGGATCTTTTAGCTCTCAAGTTATTGGAGAGTTTCCAGTTGGCAGAATACGTACATGGTCCAAAGGACTTTTCACATTGACCTGAAAATAGTTTTACTACAGATGAGAAATATAAATACCGAAATGAAACGCGTAAAATATTCTATCCACTAGCTCGGGTTTTCGCGGTGTATATGTAAAAGGATCCTACGCGCATTTCAGCCGTTGTGAATATAAGTAGAAATTGCACGTTTCATTTTTAAAATGACCTTTGTGCTAATCAGCAATGTGCATTCAAATAAAGGAAATGACGTAATAACGGTCTACTTTTTTTCTCAGCAGAGAGAGGTTTCAAAAATTGCATACACCGCGCGAAATGTTCCTATATATGTATGTATACTTACTTTTTTGGTAATTTTCATTTCAACAATTCATGGAAAAAAAAGAAAATGAAAAGAAATTTCGTGAAGAGATGTGGAAATCTCATAAAAACTGATGAGTTGATTTGTACATTTTTGTAGTTTGATTTGTAGAGGTAAAATTGGCATTAATTATTATTCTTTGAAAGAAATAATATTGTTTAATTTCGTTACCGGTTAATTGTGTTCAATAAAGTTGGCTTCATGCCTTTATGAAATATCTGTCAAAGTACACAATCGAGCCAAGATTTAATTTTCTGATAATCCAAATTGGAGATATTTCGTTTTAAGAGTTTATTCTTAGTATAAAATGTAGCAAATTCTTTTTATTGTGTTATTTGTTCAATAATTAAATCGTAAAATACAAACTGCGTCATTTTGAAATTTAAATGAATTTAAAAAACAATATGATTTAAAATTTTCTCATAAGAAAATAAGTGTTTCATTTTCAAGGAAGTTTGTATTTTAGTAATATGTACTGCATTCTCTTTGATGGCACTATTCATTTCCAACAAGCTTTCTCTTAAGGTTTGGATGCAGAGAAGCACTGTTTTTGATTTATGAATTCAGAGGAAAGGAAAAAATAATGAAATAAAGTTGATTGGTCCGTGAAAGCAGACAAAGTTTACCTTGGAGATGGATAATGAACTAGTTTCGAACAAAGAGGAATATGGAAGGTGAAAAAATATTCCCGAGTGTACCCCAACTGCAGTTGAAAATGATGTAATTAACGATTTATTAAAGATTGGCCATTTTAATGCATTTGCAATTCTAGTCCTAATTTTTCCTATATTGGAAATCTAGCTTTTTAAATTATTAAAAATTAAATTAAATCCCTCGACAGTAATTGCCGTTTTTAATTCTTTAATCTTTTGAAATCTTTAAAATCGAAGAAAAATTGTGGTAGCAATGTGATGGTCAATGAAGTGAAAGAAAGGACTTTGATTTCCATTCTATTCCGCTACGTTTGTCACTTCAGAGTAGTAATACTAGGACGTACTAAATCTCGGACGTGAAGAATGTTTAAGAATTCGTGTCCTATCATCGATCTCTCCAACTACCCTTTGCTGTTTTCATGCATACGTCAAGTATAACGACGAAGCGGAAGCTTTTGAAGGTTCAAGTCAAACGTGGTTTCCGTCAAGTGGGTGATAGTGCGTGTAAAGGGACATTTAATATATATATATATAGTTGGAGTATATTGTCGTTCTTCGTGCAATAACCCTTTATTACCAGTATGTACCTTATTTGCAGAAGTTTGCCATCACAATCGCCATGCGGGTTTCACTAATACTTTTGCGAACATTGTCGTATTTTCGGATGTTGGAAAAACGCCAAATTCATGATGAAGTGCAAAGGGACATCCACTTAAGAGTTACTGGACATGTTTCAGGGGTTATAAACGGGAAACTTTAAGACAAGATGCCTTAAAAATGCTCTATAACGTGAATTGGGGGAGTCGTTGCTCGATTATACATAAATAAAAGATTGATTGTGAATTAGTAGAGAGAAGTCCTTCAATCTTTAAGGCAAATTCCAAATTTATCATGCGACCCGATTAATAAGAATTTATTGAAAATTCAAGAAAGTTTCTTTTTTGAATCCTTCTCTCAAAAATCGATGATTTAGAAAACTTGCAATTTCAATATTTTCATTATTTTCAACTTTCCAACCTGACAGAAAAAATCCCGAGAGAAAAAATGGACATTATAAGTGAGCTGAAATATATAAGTATAGAAACTTAGTAGATATAAATTGCGATTATTGCTATAGTTCAAAGCATTGTTTATAATTTTTGCGTTTTGGTACTAGCCTTTTGATGGAGAGTGTTGTGTAAAGAGAAGCTGAGAATTAGCTGTGGTGCTGAAACATCGATCGTTTTCGGGTTCTATATACCTGGTAAGCCGAATAAATCGAGTACTATCTCCACGAGTTGTTACTAGCTGCAAGCTATATCGTCTCTCAATTATGTTGCGCCGCCGACCTACGAAATCCCAGATTATATTCAGAATGTGTATGAACGGCGACGGGCTATAAATTAATAACTTAGCGCGGGGCAATTTCAACGGAAACGATTCTCTCTGCGCTCTCCTCCGACATGTTTCTACCTCCTATAAGGCAGCACGCCGTTCTGGAACTTTATTACTTGATTGTCTCGCATTACGTCTACGCGTTTACATCTTCATGTTCTTCATATTCTTCATATTCTTCACGAGTGGTGTACCGTAATGTCTTGAAATTACGTGTACGCTACACGCTCTATACAGCTATCCAAGACCATACATTCCGGCTTCTATATTCTTCCTACTATAGTTCCCAAGTTAACACCCCTGCTCGAACATTTCTATGGACTTTTAGAGTTTTGTCTGGGTTCATTGCGAAAAGTACTTGCTACGAGTTTTCGCTGGTTCCGGAAAGTAATTCCGGCAATGAAGACGCCTTTTAAGAGAACTGTGCCAGCCTTTTGCTGAAAATAAATGAGCTGACCGAACTGTAACAAGCTCGTAAAACTATCTGATCATTTCTGCAATTCGGGTAGAATTTAAGGTGTGATTTCTGTATAAGTAGAAAAAAAAATTATACTCATACTATGTATATTAAAAGGACTCTAGACCTGTTTCTAAATTAGGATATAACTGAATGAGTGAACATTATGTAGATAAATCATAATAATCTGTGCTGCCTTTAACGATGCTTTAATGAAAACATCTACCAATATACTTAAAATAGATAGAAGATAAAAGTTCGTGCTTCGGCGACTGATGAGAACATTTCTTTTTGTCCTCTCTCTTTAAATAAAATGTTCCAGCAGTTATTTCGTCATTTTTTTGCTTCATTCCAAATACTTTATTCTTTATTATTGTCTCTTATCAAAGGAAGTGCAAAGACAGAATTTCTCGTGAACATCGGATCTCGGATCAGATTAGTTTACCTTCAATTTTCTCATGTCCAAGCATGAAAGTGCATGAATGAGCAGCAGAATCCCTTAGAGAGGTACCGCCGGTTCTCATTCTGTCTATATTAAATTTTACTTTCATTGTCACTCCCTTTTGTTCGGGCTCGAATAGTCGTGTCATCAGAACTGCTAAGCTCTAATTCCCCAGTCGGGAAAGAAAGTTTCGCGTCTATTATGAAGTTTCGAGAACCCACATTACGAATGAAATAACAATTTCAACGGAATACCGCGCCTCAGAGAAGACCACTTTCCTAAATACCTTACCTGAGACATACCTTTTTTATTCAGCTTCTTTAATTATTCATATTAACTTTGCTGCTAGAAAATACCTTTTTGTCTAATTTGAAAATACCTTCTTCTTTGAAGTGAAATTACTTTTTAATTTATCAAGTTGGTCGCAAATCTGAAGTTCGCTAAAGCATTTGGCTCTTTCCTTAGGAAAAGCTTACAAAACGAAACGCTTGATAAGCAGTGACCTAAGGAATTTCAGATGGTAATTGTTGGTCCAGGACTAGGGTACTTGGTGAACAAGATATAGCAAGTTCATTTGGCTGTTAGCCAACTCGTCACGACATTCATAACTGCGGCTTTACTGTAGAACTCTTCTCAGATAAGACCCAAGTTTGCAGAGGAGAAATTATTATCTTGACTATATATATAATATATCTATATTAAATGCTGGTAGCTCTAGAGCTTTCTGTTTTTCAATGTATACAGGTCAATTCTCCCAGCTGGAGAGAAACTCATTTACCCTTTTTCTCATTCTTTGTTAAGAATGAAAGTCTCCACACCTTTCACCCTCTTTTCGAGATCATTTCTTCCTGAAGATGTTTCTTATATGATAACAGTGGTCGTTTGATTAAACGGATAAAGAATTTAAAAGCAAGAATTTTGAACGTATCTTCTTTCAGGATATAAAAAAGTAAATATTATTAAAGTTTTTATACGACTTACTATTGAAAGCTTCAAATTTATTAGAGCATACTTAATACCAATAATCGTTCGATAAGACTTGCATGCGTGAAATTCATTAGTTCCTTTTTATTTATTTATTTTTTATTTATGTGAAAATGATCACTCGATTGAATGCGAAATTTGTTGTTTGAAACTGATATCCGCAGTTCAACATAGACGGAGACTACGGCAATAGACACTGCAAATCTGGTTTGGGTACATTAATCATCGTTTTTGTTGCATTTCCCCTTTGTTGGATAAAATTGATGGTCGCGCGCGATATGGCATGCCACGATTGGCATGAAATACATATGCCGCCGTGTCATGCCTCGATATAGAACAATATAGAATCACTGCATGTCCATGAAATTAGTATATATGAGATAACTTCATATCGCCGGATTCAAATCAAAACAATTTATAACAAAATTTATATTTATTCTTTTGAATGAAAAAGGTGTACGATTTTTTTAAGCCAAAAAAAAATGTAAAAGATTTAAATTATGCAAATTTGTAAAGAGAGGTTTAATTCGATATGCAGAAAATTAATTTCTGTTGCGTTTCGCAGCAATATTGGTGTTAGATCGGACGAATTCTGTCATAATAAAAGAGTCCAATCTAGCGTCGAGCAAATTGCAACATATGGAACAACAGCAGGCAGACGTTATACCATTATTACTTTTCCACCCCGACTGTTCGAAATAACGAAGTCAGTAATAAATGTACCTACATTCGACCCGCGGTGTTCGAGTTCGATCAGCTGTGCAAAAACGATAAAATTAAATAAAACAAACAAAACAAAAATGCCTGTAAATGGAAATGAGTAACCAACTCGTACCGGCTATAGGACATCATGGAACTGAACTAGATTCAGAATCTCGTTAGTAAATAAACATTCAGTTTATGAGTCAGAGTAGTGAAAAACCGTTTTGAGTAATTTGAACTATCAATTTAGGGGTAGCCAAATTTATCATGCATATCCGAAGTTACCCTGATTGACGATACTTTTCCAATAGAATTTTTTTTATAGAAAGCCACCCAGTGGGGACAAATGTCTCAAGACGTTTTTAGAACGTCCCAAGTCGGATCAAATAATGTTCTAAAAACATACAATCTTGCAAAGACGTTTTTAGAGCATCCACTTTTTAAAAAAATGTGTATTAGAAGTCGAAACATAAAATAAATTTTAAAAAAATTGAAATTGAATCGAATCTCGGATCATAAATTTAATGGTTAGGTACAAAGTTTCCCATCAAGATCATATTAGCGGACTCAAGAGACAGTACCTACAATTGAGAAAGTTTCCGTGGACACCGCGGGCAAATGGGCAGAACTTGATTGTTTTAGTTATAGTTTTTCAAGAAATTACTACAATTCTTTCTCCTCTTTTTTCATCCTGGGAGAAAAGCACGGACGTCCCGCTCGTTAGCAGAAAAATCCAATTTAGTTACCAAACAGCTAATGGCTGCATGCGGGACGTCTGTCAGCTTCTGATAAATCGAAGTAAACTGACGCGGTCGTTCGTTGATTAACAATTGAATTACGTCTAATTGTCGGCATGGTCTACGTACCAAATCAACGACGCGAAGAAACCTCCTCATCGTAAGCTCCTCGACAAATTAAGAAATAATTTCTGCAGTTTATGAAGCACCTCACTCTATTATCCTTTCCACAATAATTTAGGTACATTTCTCAACCAAAACGCCGTCTTACTCAAAAACCTTTTACTTTTTAGGAACAAATATTATTTTTACCAAAATTTATGGTATTGAGACCAATGTTTGAATGAAAAATATATTTCTAGAAAATGTGTTTAAATTGAGTTTAACATGCGTAAAATTAAAATGCGTTTTTGTTTTCAAAAGACTCGATTTATTCAAACATCAGCAAAATTTATCATAAATTATTATTCACATAGTCGTAGAAAAAGTATTGTATGGTCAGACACATTAGGAAACTATTATTTTTTCAAATTCGATTCACTTTTGGATCAAAATTTTACATACCTTGGGATTTATTGTGTTATTTGAGTGTGATCAATAATATTTACAATATTTTTAAATAACATTTTTTTATTGTATTTACGTCAGAAAAAAAAATCTAATGGTATGGGGAAAAGTTGGCAAAGCGGGTGGAGGAAATGAAATCCTGTGCCTCAAAAGATGAGAAGAGAGACGGCATTCACGGTCTTCAGGTCTTGTCCCCAGAGGTATTCAGCAAATCTACATATCATATATATATATATATATATATGAAATTTCCTAAAATCTTTTGAAATTCAGTGAAATTTAAAAATCTGGTGTGAGCTCAAAATTTGAGTGATTCAATTTTTTAAAAATTTGGCATAAGTAAAGAAGATAATAATTTGAGATGTTTGGAATCTATCTTCAACTGTTGGTTAGCAAAAGTTATCTAAAATTCTTTTTATGTATTATAAACTTGAACCGCTTGAAATATGTAATTTTTGAATGCCTCTTTTAAATACGTAAAATGAAATATTACTTATATTTACAGAGAGATGTGACATTCCCTTCAAAATCTCTTTTATATTTCGATTTTTACGATTGTGCTTTAAGGAGAAAAAAAACTTTTACGCGTGGTTGAACGATTATATCGACACGTCCTATGGGACACGGAGTGAGGTAATCGAAACGTTATCGTATTTGCTGGTCATCTCATAGATAGGTTTGAGAGCAATCCAATCGGTTTTCTCAGAATGCCGCACTCTGTTTCTTCAATAGAAGAGGGGACGTTCAAGAATCTCGAGGATATAGTATATTTATATAACTTTACTGTTTATTTTCTGCAATCGGTTGATGATAAAAATCGTAGGTTTTGAATCAGATAGTAATTAAATGGGTTTATTTACTTACTTGAATTTATAACATGTAAAATGGGCGTACTTTCGAAAACGCGTTACACTTTCGTTACGCGTTGATTTCTTTGAAACTACATAATAATAACCATATTTATAATATACATAATAATACCATTTTTCCCAAATTAGAAATGCCGCAATGTGACCGTCAGAGGAGAGATTTTGGTCATATATTTCAAAAGATATCAATAAATTTCAAAAAGCTTTTGAATTGCTTTCAAAAAATTTCAAGAATGTAAAGCGGTATCAAAGAGAGCGAGCGTCAGTATACATATAGGCTGAATGGCTAAATAGATTAAAGTGGCTATTATGCTAATATAAGTGCTTGATTTTGATAAGTGTTATGTAGTGTCTTATAAAATTATATAATAACTTAAAAAATATTTATTCTCGTAGTTTCCATGATTAATTCCAACTCCTTTAAACATATGTACTCTAAGCTTTTACTGTGATTTAATTTGATACGTACACATTTTTTTTATCTACTACTAATTCACAGTTAAAAACAAAAAAATTTTTGGCTTGAAATTGCAGATGCTTGCGATTTAAATTTCTTGTTTGTATTATAATAAACAGTAAACTTAATTGTGCACCGTTTACTGTAAACGTATTTTCCCGTTAGATATTTCAACGGATTGTTTTTTGCATAAAATATATGGGGTATAAACATAAAAGATACATTTTTGCACAGCTTTTTGTGGATGTGACATCTGCAAAGTTATATCTAACTTTCCACGTCACAGAATCGAACGTTTCTTACATTGTAATCTGAAAACTACTTACAAAGAGGAAATGTCTTTAAAAATATGAAAAAAAGTTTGCAAGTTGGAGAACATTGGAGAATTTGTATATATGCCCTCGAGAAACGCATAAATCATCTTCCTTCTAGTAGGTACATACACGCGGTAACCAACTTCAGTTCCAGACTTATATGTAGACTAAACTAAACCTCAAGCAAACTTTGATAGTAGTCTCTTCTCTTCAAGTTCTGTAATAATAATTCTTTATACTTTGAGAGTATAATATTAAAATGTATTAAAGAAATATATCAGGGAGTTTAAAAAAAGAGAAAAAAGAAAGAAATTTCAAAATATTTCAAGATATTTTTTAACGAATTTTTAAATTTTATAAAGATTACAATAAATTTCTAGGGATCTTTTAATACATTAAAATATTTAAACTTTTGTTTAATTAGTTTAAATTTTCTTAAGAAATCTTTTCAAACGTTAAAATCTTTTCAAATTTGTTTAAATTTTCTCAATACTCTGTATAAGTATATCAGGAATGTGTTCTAGATGAAAAAAGTAAATACCTAATGGAAGACATTTAAAATGACTTTGTCAACTATATAAGAAAAGCGACTCACTTTAACTATGTTAATTATTAAAAATTCGTTTAGAATTTTAGCTTATTACAGTTTGAAATAAAATATAGGTATGTGACAACTTATAATACTGCAGAATGAAATCTTACAGCTATAAATTCGCCTCTTCTTAATATACATATATTGAAGTAATCTCAGTAGTAACGCTGGATGTTGTCTTATTAAATGTAGAAATAACGAATGGTTGCGTGCTCATTTCAAGGATATTTCTCATAGCAAAAGGGAAGCTTACAAAGAGAGCAAAGATAAATTGTAAGCAAGCTTTATGTTTCTAATTAGATCTCTGTTGCAAGAACATGATGTCGTCTCGACTAAGCTTATTACATAATACCAATTTATTGTTTTGATTTTCTGTCAAGACAATAATAAATCTTATCAGGAAGGTATGAAACTCCCTTGAAACTTGACCCTTATGTGACAGTCATGATTAACGTCTCCCACTGTGCCGGAAAATGTATCGTCGTTTTCCCTGTAATTTATTCTTCTTAGGATATTTCACAACTTCACCTATCTCGATTTTTCAGGTTGGTGGTAATCAGAAAATAAAAAGAAGTCTTGAGAGGGGTGTAACCAAATATTTTTACTATAAGGCAGGATTTTTTTAAAAACGAATCTTATGTTTTAAATATTTTGTCACATCCCCTACCCCTTTCGAATTAGAGGAAGATGGGTGAGCTTTTTTAATAAAAAATCCTATCCACTTATTATAATAGATTTGATCACAATCCCACTCCTTTTCTCTAACTGAAAAGAGGAAGGGGCTGTGACCAAATATTTTCGAGTTTCAAATTCACTTGAATATCTTGATTAATTGAAAATTTCTTTATATTTAATATTAAAAGCAGTCGCAATGAAGTGAATCAGGTTGCATCTGTATGATGTTGATTTTGTATTTAAGCCACGCCTTCTATCTTGATATCATATCTCAATACTGAGAAACCGTTCGCCCCTTTCTTTAAAATTTTGGTGAATGCAGACTCTATTGATGTCTAGTTTAAGAAGGATAAAGAGTGAGAGAGATTTCAGTGATCCGAAATCGATACCGCAGAGCGTGGCTTTCGTGCTTAAGATTGTTAGTTGCTTCCAATTAATTTAATGATGTTTGGACTTACTAATGAGTTGGATGCAATAACCACAAAGTTCACCCTATACCACTAGGTTTCCCACATCACTTAATCAATCCCTTCCTAGCCTCAGCTATACAATAGCTAACACGATTCTAATTGTGCATATGGTAAATTATGGATTCATGTCTGACATTTAAACCAATCAATTGTCTTAAGTATAATATAATAAGACTTTAAATTTATAATCCATTATTATTTTAAAAAGTTGACCTTTTCCTAAATTTAGAAAAAACGAAAAGTGAAAAGTTCAAAACTAAAAACGAATAATCACTCAATGGATTCTAGAAAAAATATTTCTATTCCAATTGAAAACTATTACAAAGCAACTTTTTAATCTATAAGTTAATCTGGTTCAGCGATCAGAGAAAACAACATATGTAATCTCATAAATTTCCTTAAAATAGAAGACGTGAAAGAGACTGCCGACAAATCGGCAAGAATTGTGTCTGCTAAAGGTAAATAAAAGCTACTTTGATGTCATCTGCAGACGGTACTAAGACGAGAGAATCTTTATAAAATCGGTGAAAAGATGCTAGTCACGCGTAAGAAGAACTGCAGCAGCTGTAGTTGAGTTGTCTAGCCTAAAACTGGTTATCTCTATATAAAGTAAAGCACTTTTCACAAATCCATTGTGAATGATTGCAATTAATACGTTCTACGCCTGTTCCCATACCTTTTGATGAAATTTTCCAACATTTAACTTATTACATATACATTTTATTAACATACTTAAAAATTCGAGCTTCATTTAATGTTTTCTTTAAGACTTTGCGCAATATCCTTTCTTAAGTTTCATTAAATCTTTATATATTTCTCCCTACTTTCTCTTCTATTACGAAGTTTTCCGAAGTTTCTAATTAAGTCTATATGCCAGTAAAACCGTGTAGACGAATACGTACATTTATTATACTATATGTATTTAAAGTGTGAAAGACGCTTCCTCAAACCGAAATATAAGGATCAATAAGTACATGCAGATAGTAAATTTATTTTGCATGTAAATATTTTGTATTATGAAAGCTGAAAGCGGCACTGTAAATAACAGTTTGACAACATTAAAATGTGCAAGGGTGGAAGCAGAGGTATACGTGGAGAGATGCTGATGGTAATATTGAGAAAGTAATAAATCCCGCGGCGGTTAACAGCGTCTTTAATAGCGTGGTCTATGCATAGCCTCGGTTATAAGGTGAATGTTGGAGGATCGGCTCTTTACCATCCTCGGTCACCCTTCAACCCCTTCCATCCCTTGCATCCCTTCAACCCTCTTTCACTCCTCTTCCATTTTAGCCATTCCCTCCTGGTTTGCTGCTGCCACTGCCGGGCGGCACTCTGCTTTATAGGACTAGCCACCAGCGCTTCTCGCGGCACATGAGTTAGTAGGCGTTGCAGATTTCATGGGGTTTATATTGCATTACCGTATACTGTATACGTTACGCGAAGTTTCTGAACCCTCCTATCCATCTCGACGGCATCGTGTTTGCAATTCCAGCCCATTTTTCTCTCGAATACCCGCGCCTCTGCAGAGACTTATTTGGGTTAGATTGGATGCTGGATATATAGGAATGCGAACTTTATATGCAAACTGCATAATCGCATAATAATGTTTCAGAATCAAATGTTACTTGACATCTTTCCGATTTATCATGTTTGCATACAAGATATACTCAAATTTGAGTCCGATAAATACACAGAGATAACTGGATATTAAACCGTAATATATCTATAATCTATTTAACTATGGGACGACTATCTAGATATTTAGATATAATATCTTGATATTAAAACTTAATATCCAGATATTAAAATATATAATCCAAATATCCTAACATCCAATATTTCAATATCTGGATATTAAGTTTTAATATCAAGATATTATATCTAAATATCTGGATATTATATCTAAATATCTAGATAGTCGTCCCATAGTTAAATAGCTAGATATTACGGTTTAATATCCAGTTTTCTCCGTGTATGTATCAATTTTTTTTAATCACATAACAACTCTGGAACAAATATTGTTGAAACTAATATTATACGTATGTAGAAAATTATGGTGGTCCACTCTATTTTTCTTGGTTGGTTCAAAAACTATAATAAATATATTCTGGCAATATGAGTCTGGAAATGGTGTTAGGAGACGTAAAAAGATTTCCATTCAGTAGTAAATGAGAACTTTTTGATTAAAATTTTATATGCAAATGAAAAAAGAAACTACTGAATTTTTGCTCGAATTATTGCACCAAGTCGAGTGATGTGTGAAGAATGAAATTCAAATGTCAGCTTGTACAATTTATTTACTTTGTCAGAATTAGGAAGATTTTTAACATTTTTCTCTATATCGGAACAAGAGTCAGCATATTGAACTTTTTATTGCCCTACGTTTCGTACAATTAAAACACTGCAATGCATGTGCAGAGGACAAATCAACGAGGTGCCAGAGAGAAAACGTATTTGTAGAATATTCGCTTTGAATATTTAACATTCTATTTGAATACGTCCTTTTAAGTACATTTCATGCTCCGTGGTGCAAAGCGTGACATAAAATGAACAAAAAAGCTTTCAGTTCTGATCAACGCTGATGAAAAGCATAAATAAACACTTGTAAATGTTTTTGCATGGTAAAAAAATGCCAGATGTACGGTGTCGAAAACAAAATCGTTCATAATATATATTTTTCTTTTTAGCGGCCAGCCACAATGAATAATTTTTATCTCTACTAAAATGGAGAATATGTGATGCGCATTATTATTCTCTTTTTTTGATAGAGAAGTACCTATTTAACTAATTTGTAGAATTTTATTCATACCATTATTTATTCTATTGAAAATTAAAAATTAGAGTTACAATCTGATTTTTTAACCACACGGAGAAAACTGTTATAGTAGATTCAACTATTTCCGTTTAGTTGGTTAAAATATTGTAAGAATGACTAAAAATATCGTAAGAATAACTACTGGATGGTTAAAATTTACTAAATGCTTTTGGTAAATTTACTCAACGTTTAGTAAATCTAACCGCTTATCTGAGTCTGTTCATAATATACCCTTGCTTCAGTTAGATCTACTAAACAGTTTTCTCCGTGTATAAAAACTAATGCACTATATTCTTTATCATTTGAATCCAGCATAAATTCATGGTCAATACCCGTACGTATAAGGGTACGTATATAAAATAGAGAAAAAAAATTCTTCTCAAAAGGAATATTTAGACTAATAGAGAAGTAGCTAAAGTAAACGAATGTTAATATTCAACCTCTAATTCTATGCTTGACAACTAGTTGTAACTTGCTCATATGGTAACTAACACATGCCCTTAAGTCAGGGGCGAATCCAGAAAATATTTTATGGGGGGGTCTGAATTTCCAAGATAAACCGTTCACAATTCATGAAACACGTTCCAGATTTTTTACGAAGTCAGATATTTCGGGAGGGGGGTCCGGACACCCAACCCCCACCCCTGGATCCGCTTATACTGCGTTAAGTCCTAGGAAACCTAATCATACACAAATACCGGAGACGGTGTACACCAATCTCCGGCTGTGGAATCTAATGCTTTATTTAAGCGAAAGAGGATATCTAGATCCAAATATTTGGATCCTCTTGCGTATTCTCGCCACCATACTCAAGTACTTCGTAGCACGTAATCCAGAGGGATTTCAAGATCTTCCAAAAAGGAATATCACGCAAATGTAAAGGAGAACAGAAGCGCAAAGAAAGAGAAGTGAATTCAGATTACACGGAAAATAGAATTCTACCAATCAGCTTTAACTTTTAAATCCTTATCTCGACTGTTCCTGGAAGAAATTTTATAATTTATTGAATATCGATACCTATATACCTTACAAACGAGGTGAATAAAATCTCTCTCTAAGAATTGGAAGTCTACTCTGCACATCTGCAACCTTTTTTTTTAGAAATTCTTTCAAATCTGCTTAAAACTCTTAAAATTGTTAAACATTTTTTAAAAAGATAAATTTTTGTTTAACTATTAGCTATTTATTTATTTCTTCAAATGTACCGATAGCATTTGATTTACTACTCTTCTTCGTTAAAAATAAAAAATATTGCAAATTTAAATTCTTTACTCATAGGTATACTCTCTATTTCTAAATGATAAATAAATTTTTTAATATATGTATTTCAGTATCTGAATGATGCAATTTTTGCGAAATCTTTACAAATTTAATGCGATCAGTGCGAATTTTTTTAAAGCCTTCTAATAAGTCGATCCAAATCCTGCTGAATAAATAAGAAAGAGTTTCACTATTGAAGTTTGCGCTAGAGACATAATAATCTGACTATGGAGTATGGACATTGGAGAGTACTTCTTTAATTGAAAGTCGCTGCCGAAATCTCTTAGTCGAGGAGTTATATTTGCGCAGTAGATGGTAATTTCGTGCAGTTTTAAGTGACTCGCCACTTGGCGAGCCGCTATACTCTCCTTTCGACTTCCGTCACGAGATTCACCTCTCAACTTCCCTTATCTCCTCTCCATATAGACCAGTTCCGTCTTCTTCAGCGGAAACTTTACTCGAATACTCTAACAAAAGATTGAGAAGAGAAGCAGTCTAAGGATAACTGTCTAAATTCAAATGAAAATTCTGCTTATTTGATATTGACTTCGGGTTTTGTATAAACCTATTAACAGAACCCTATAATGGTAACGCAACTCGAAAAGATAAGATTTTCCGCTGGGTTCGATTGAACATCTTCACCAACTTTGCCGCTTAATTGTGCTCTCCGAATGCGGATGATGCATTAAAGTTGTTCCTTTTGTGAATTTCAACTTCACCCACAATCCGTAGAATCTCATCTCCTTGTGTTGGGTCTAGAAATTGCGCAGGTGGATCACCAGAGCCTTCGAAACTTGTTCACGCCGCGTAATTTTAGTTTTTAAAGCGCAACAGAAACGTAATTAGATGATATTATCCGGGATTTGAAATTACTTACTGCACGCAAGCTCTCAGAGAAAATAATTTTATCTACTTTTCCTATTAGAACTTATGCCTATTTCTATACGCTACAAAAAAAAGGAATCTTAAAACAAGGAAAGCTTTGCCAGATCTAAAACAGTTTTTTTTCTTATTAAAGAATTTTTTTATACAACAAAGATTTCTTCCAATCAAATGCTAGCGATATTCAATTGAATAATATTATTTATTATAATTACTAGATGTTAATAATAACAAGAATAATAATAATAATAATAATAATAATAATAATAATACATAATAGTAATTGGAAAGGGGAATTTTTTTCGATCCAAGAATGTCATTCGTCGAAAAAAGGCTGGACGAAATATATAGATGCTTAATATTAACGTTTCTGTGTTCTTTCGAAATTGTTAATCTTGTTATTACTTAGAGCTTACATTATTTGTTAAAATTACCTCCATAGGAATAAAATTTTGTCTTTTAAAATTGCTATGAAACTTTTTATAAAGAAATAAAAAGTTAATTTAATTATGCAAGTATATGATATAGGTATAATACAATTTGTCATATACTTAGTACATTATTACTAATTGTAAACGACTTGAATTGAAATAATGTATGTGAAAAAGTCAAATTTAATTAAGAATATTTTTTGAAAGTACTGAATTCTTTTTTGAAGGCATCTTCTTCGACATTGAAGAATTTTTATGTAACTTTTCAAAGCTCCTACCTTGAGGAAAGTGTGAGTGCTTGTAACTCGCGGTACCATTATAACGTTTTTAACTATCCGACGTGCTTTTGTCGTAGAAAAGCGAGATTTTTTATAAATTTTACAGTTTCCTCAATCTCTACTGTATGCTCTGTTATATGTATATACACTATAAAAAGTAATTTAACGAGTAAACCAAATGTGCGTCTTCCATTTTAATGGCAAGTTTTACAATTCTCTAGCTTTTATCGCGTGTACATTGGAGGCCCCTTAAAGGAATGTGCTTCGATCGTAAAACCTGGAAAGTGCGTTTTAAATAAATATATACGGAATTATATATATGACGAAAATTGATTAATTTTTATTTATTTTCTCAGGAAAAAAGAAATATATATTTATATAAGTATCTCAGGGATTCAAAGGATTTTTTCAACTTTTTCATAATTTCTGACTTGCCTGAGGTCAACTGAATTAAAAAATAATGTACTTGACGAATATAATAATATACATCATCTACATATGACTTTATACGTATATGACTTAAATTGGAGTCGCAGCCATTTGCCGGTCCTACACGAACTATGATGGTGATCTTGGCCCCCACAAAGGGGTGGCTGGAATGACTACAGTCAGTGGGCCCGGGACTGTGGGGGGCCCGTTGCTCGCCAGACGAGATGTTATCTTAATTAAATAAACATTAATCAAAATTACGAAAAATTTTTTAAATCCTTTTAAAATTTTCCTTCAATAAGCATGAAAAATTTACGCTTTAGTGTTAAAAAAGGATGGGGGGGGGCACAAAATTTTGTGACCAAAGAGCCCTTCTCGGGTTGTGGGGGCCATGATGATGATACATTTTTAATGAAAACTATATAAGTGAGCTAGTGAGAAAATAAAATAATAAAAATAAATACTTACTAGGAAATATTTAGTCAGTTACGGAGACACTGTTTACGTACAACTTTATTTGGTCCAACATCGATTTCTTGCAACGTAATTAGAGTTTGTACGTATGCGTGAAACGCTTTTAGCTTCCGAGTTTCCGACGGATCCTCCCTTGGGAAAAGACTTTTCACTCGATTCACAGCTATATACACATAGATATAGAAACGTTGCCAATTTTCGCAAGTAATGGCGCGCGGCTTTGATCGTTAGCCCTATATCGGGATGTTCGATAGTGGATGAACAGGGGATCGTATTACACGCTGTGACTTGCTTTTCACCCTCGTAATGAAAGGGCCGTGACGTGACCTGAAAAATCTGAAACACGTAGTTGTTACAGATGTCACTTTTTATAGTATGCTGGGAATGAGAATGTTGAAAGATTCTTTTTGAGATGAGTCAATTTACTGTCAAACTTTTGAAATAAGTACGCATTCTTTTCTTTTTAAACTTGTTGGAATGACTTTATTTTTCTTTTGAGTCTGAAACTTCTGTAGCCTGAAAAGAATACGATTGAATCAAGAGCTTTTGATAATAGATGAATTGAAAATTAAGAGAGAGAATAAACCAGAAACATTTTACATATCTTCTTACATATATGAATGAAAAAAATAATAAAATTTTTTATTTCATAAAAAAAAAAAATAATTCTAGTTTCTTAAAGGCTGAAAATATCCACGTCAATATTGTTAAAACTTTCTAACAAAGATCATTTTTATTATAATCGAAGAATTTCTCATAAAGAAGAAAAATCAGATCTCAACGCACGTTTTCTGCACAGCTTGGCGTTCAGACTATTCGCTTTGTCAATAGAGAATCCAATAAATCAGTTAGACACAAAGGGAACAAATATATTTTCAACTCAGTTTTTTTAAAATAATATTTATTATTAATATCTCTTTTATAAAAATAGAAAATATATGTACCTTCGGAGAATGAATATATGTATTATGTATTTCCAAATAAAATACGTGAACAGAGATGAAGTTATTAATAATTGTAGTTTCGGGCCAACAAGGTTCAATTAATGCACCCTTATTTTCTGTAGTAGGTACCTATACCTTCCAATTTTTTAACTCACATTAGAAATTTTTAAAAACATTTAAAAAAATTATTCGCATTTTTTATTGAAACTCATTTTAAATTGATAAATTATATGTTTTTGGAGTGAAAATTTTTATCGAATATATATTTTCCTGTTTTTTCAGAGGATGAAAATGCGATGGTGCAAGGTGTTGTCACGGATGACGGTCTCTTTGACGGTTCTGTGGTAACCGGATTCGAAGAGTACTATATCGAACCGACAAGCAGATATTTGCCCGGAGATGAGGATACATCACCCCCTTACCATACCATAGCGTATCGTGCTTCCGACGTTATGACGCCATTGCATCCTCTTCGCTGTGCCAGTCATGATCTGCATCAAGGCACCCTAAACGAGACTCTAGATCGGTAAGAACAGTTTGCCTCTTCAACTTCATTCTAAGGAAAACTCTTTCAAAAACATTTCCTTTCGCAACTTATTCATCTAACGAGTATATTAGTACATATGTATGTACTACAAAATTAATAACTCGTCCAAGCTATCAATCCAAGTCTAGAACTAAAAGGAATACAAGGAGATAGAAATTTATACATAGTGGGGAAAAGGAAAGAGAAAATAGAAATATAATAATAATTTAATAATATATGTAATAATATTATCCGAAAAGCCCTTTCAAAAATGTAATTTGTACCTTTCAAAGTACACTCAACTCTCAAAGTTATTTATACGTTCTTAGAATTTGCATCGCGGTCGCATATTTAGATAAGGAGTGGTACCCTTGCGCGAGGTAGGTGTCGGAAAGTATTCGAAGCTCGGAGAGTATTTTTCTATCTATCTTTCGTGACGTTTGACATGAGTAAAAAAGAATATGTACATAATTAAATTCATAGTTTTATCTCTAGCTTCTATTCTGTTTTTTTTTTTTTTTTTTTTAATATGAAAGAAATGAAATGTGAAAAAGTTGTGTTTTTTTGAATTTAGGAATAAATATCTTTTCAATTAATAAGCAAATTGAAATAAAGATTTTATTTTTCTTGGATGCAGTTCTTTAAATTCGATTCGATGGTAACTGTCGGTCTAGTTGCATCAATAAAGAATTTTATAGATTCGATTTTATGTTGCTTTCAGGACATTACATGTTATCAATGAAACATCCCAACCATTTTACGAACATCTACTAGATAACGAGGTCCATCTGAACGGAGGGTTTTACTCGAAAGAAGAAAAGTTGAAAGCTTCGAAACCACAGAAACGTTACGACTTAGAATATTTAGACAGGTAATGTAGTAATCATAGCCATTAGTCATATTTAACAAAAGTGCATATTTTGTCTATTTGAAATGCCTAACTCTGGACAAATAAATATACCAAAGAAATTGCCTCTTTCTCTGAAAATGGTGTATTGTATACCACTTGAAACACATTCTCTATTGACTATACATATACTGGAAACAATATACTTATGCTATCGATGTAAGAAGATATATCTTTTGTTTGCAGTAATTCTCGAAATTGGCCCTTGTAATTGGTGACATTTTTCCTTCTCTTTACAGAATATATAGAGAACGATTCGCTAGGCATTTGAACAAACGGGCAACAGTGGACCCTCGGAAAACAACGTGTATGCTTTATCTGCAAGCTGATCACCAGTTCTTCGCTCGATACGGCACGGAGGAAGCTTGCATCGAAGTTATGACCAGGCACGTACAGAGGGTCAACTCGATTTACAAACATACAGGTGAGCTCTTTATGAGGCAAACATTAACTACATTAATTAGTCCATGGACTGCATGTGGTCTCTCGTAAACTTTGCTTTGTGTGCTTTCGCTTGTTGGGCCAATACTGAAAGAAAATTGCGTTTTTCAACGAAAAATAGATAATATCGAGGACATAAAAAGCTCGCGAAAGGAAGAAGAGAGACTTTTTTTTTGCAAGAAACTTTTTATACGAAACTTGGAAAAATTCAATTTAGCTTTACCTCTAAAAGCGGATTAAGTTTATAGTATTAATAAATGAAATAAAATAACGAAACGGAGACCTTTTCGTGAATTTCTTCAATTAAAATAAGTTAATACGCGTTATAAAATCTAAAAAAGAAAAGCTTTGTGATTACTTTGCGCATGCTTTCAGCATAATGAAAGACTTAAAATGCAGAGCAGATAACAAAATTTCCCAGGAAAACGATTAACATTTTGACTATGGGGCACGTGTGTTTCCCATACTTTCCGTGATATTTGATAATGCTTTTGTGTTCTTATACGAGTACTGAGCTACTTTGCATTCATTGAGTGTATGAGATCGTTTTTTAATTCTAAGGGTTCTTTCTGCATATTGCCTTTTTATGGCCCTATGAAGTCCAACCCCGTTTTCCTATATTAATTTGTAACTCGAGATTCGTATAATTAACATTGTAGATTTTTAGCTCTGATATAGGATTATTGAAATACTCGAATTATTTCTATTTCTATTATCATTACGATATTATCATGGTGGCCGCCAAGTCATCAGGCAAAATCTGGAAATTATTGTGAAAAAGTCAGCGATTTAAAAAAAGAAGTTAAGAATTTTTGAAAAAGACGTATTTTATATGTATACAATAGATATTAACTATATAAAGAACAATAGATGGGGAAAAAATTTGATGTCAATAAAATTATTGGAACTTTGCAAATTTTTAAGTGATTTCATCCTTCATAACGCATCCCAATTTTATTTTATTTTTCTATGTCCGGATTGCAACGTATGTATAATTAAGTTCTCTGCAAGATATAACGAGACCCCCTAATGCAAGCGTAAATTACACTTTTCAGCTTTTATCCACGCTGGTAATGATGTACAAGAAGAGATTTATATATTTTCCTTTAGAACATTTGGATCGTGCAGACATGTATGTGCGCGAATTTTCGTGTCAGTG
>CAJFCO010000184.1:860983-893726 GCA_904066015.1 Synergus gifuensis
ACCGGTAGTTGTATAGGTGGTGGGACACCCTGTATGTACATAGAACAATTTCGAGAATTTGAAATCGATTTTGGAAAATGCAATTTACTACTGCTTAATATAATAATGAATTATTATTTATTAAATACAAATACATTGTGCCGAGTCGAAAATAGTGAATTTTTTAAAATCTAAATTTCTAGTCATACTGTAAAAAATGCTATACAAAAGTTATAGATCTAGAAAAATGAAATTTTTCGAGAAACAAAAATTTTCTGTGAGGTGGATGAATAAACGAGGAATTTGCAGTTAGATCAATCAACCTTTTTAAACGCGAGAACTGCAGTTGGAAGCACATGGCAAACAGAAAATCGAGCAAGGCAATTAGCGAGATAAGTTTTCTGAGAGGAGACATGTTTGTGATTGGTCGGCGAGCAACACCGGCTAACTAGTTTATCCTCCAATTCTCTTATTCTTCCTTCATATCTCTTTTCCCTAGGGTTTCGTTCATCAGGAACCTCAGGATACCGGGATCACCAGTTTTAAAAACTTTACCATACAAAATTTTTATACCGAGGCGATGATTAACTATCCACTCGCGAATTTTCAATAAGTTTTCTTCTCGAAGCCTGTCTTACATTTCTCGATTCGGTAGAATAACTTGGAACTTTTAGTTCCCGATGGAAATTGCCCTTTCATGGAGGGCGATCTACAGTCTATGTCTTTACAAACATTTGTAATGGTAAAAGTTGTACAAAATGGGTCAATTTATGTACTAACAAAGTATTCCTGTAAATTTGCAGAATGCGAATAGATGTGTACGTATGACAATGGAAAGTTTGTCACGCTCCCAGAAATTTTCAACAGTAACTACCCCGCAGTGGTTATTCAGAAGTAAAAAACTAATAAAATGATAAGGTTGTAGATGGCGAAATCGAAACGGTAAATGTCACAAGACATTAACTACATAACGTCTTCTACTTTGGCTAAAGTCTAACATTCGAGAATACTCTTAGGACAGCTTTGAGGATTCGAGATATAGTCAAAATAAAACGAATAATCGTTTCGTTGTAATATAAGCCTTTACTTTGATGTAAATGTATATATCTTTAAAATCATTTGAAATTCCTTAAAATTATTAATAAGTCTCTTGCAATGTTTCTTCAAATCCTTTGACAACTTTTGCATTCTTTTAAATTATCTTGCATTTATCTCGAGTTGAATTAATTTTACTTTATTCAAGTGAATAAATGAACAAAAATTATCAAAAACGAAAGAGACATTTTCTGGAATAGCAAAATTTTTTCAGTTTGCATTCAGTTGATTTGACTTTCAATTAAGTTTTTTCTTAATTCTCTGATTTTTGTGTTGATCTATCTTGAATTCGCTTTAAATTCTTTTGAATTTTTGAATTTGTATAAAATCATCTCGTACTTGGAATTTTTTTGTCTTTTTCTTAACTATGTATACTAGAATCTATTTTGTTTGTAAAAATATTATTTATGTAAAATTAATGCTACTAGGTAAAATGCGATTTATTTTTTTAAGGCTTTTAATTAGTCCGAGGCCTCAGATTCCGTAAGTCGATAAGGGATTAATTAACAAAATTTTCACCAGCTTTGAACTCTCGATTTCAGATTTCAATCAGGATGGAAGACCCGATAATATCAGATTCATGATAAAAAGGGTGAAAGTTCACAGTGGCGATGCTTTAAGAGACCCCAACTACAGGTTTCCAGGAAACTATGGAGTGGAGAAATACTTGGAGTTGTTTTCGGGTGAGTTGAACTCTGCAGTACTTATAAATAGTGCAGCCCTATTTTTTTTACATAATTGAAATTGTTGAAATAGCTTTGTGATTATTTGGGATGATTAAACATCAAAGAAGTCGTAAATGACAAAGAAGAAATTCAATGGTCCTCAGCACTAAAACCTAAAAAGCAATAATAGCGTACATGTCCTTTTAGTCACGTAAAGAGGAAATCTTTTCTAAAAGTTCTAAGTCGCATTCATTTCTCGAACTACATACATATACCAATTGAGGGCCCAGATGCAATAACGTTCTATAAACTTATTTCACCAAACAACGTTGGCCCCTGCGGGCAATGACAGAGACAGTTGGCTCTTGTTCTGCTTCTGCTTGCTCACTCTGAAATAACTTCCTATTATCCAAATCTATTTGAAAATAGCTATGAAGAATTTATATAGGCGAGTGTAAAAAATAAACCCAGCAGACTGTTTTTAAATCATACAAACTACTTCAATTACTTACCATGAATTTTGTGTAAGCACGGTTGATAAAGTTTGTACATTCGTGTCAAAAAATTTTGATCGTAAACTAGCGTGACAGAACAACCAGAACAGTAACGGCGGCCAGTTCAAAACTTTTGGCACTGTGTGGCACGGAGTAGTCAAAGGGCGGTTTAAATTACTGCGTACAGTGTCATGTTCGTTGCCAGAGAGCGGAAATTGCTTTAGTGCTTTAAACTTTGTACCGACGCTCGTTTTGAAACTTTGCTTACAAATAAAGACTGCTCTTAAACAACGTACATTATTTTCGTACAAGCCAGTGTCAAATCTAATCGTCTTATCTTAAACTATAAAATGAAATATAAAACTCATTTTGAAGAAAATGCGTTAACAGTGGCGATAAATTTTTAATGCAGGCATAAATAAAAATTGTTGCGTAAAAAACAAACCTAAAATGTTAAATTCAAAATAATATCATCAAAAACTGAATGAGTTATCAATTTTTTATATAAAAATTACTGTGTTTTTTCTAAAGCTACATAAATTTTACTATGAAAATATATTGTGTGGTCAAATATTTTCAAGTTGAATATACGTTTATCAGGATTTTTCATATACGAATGTGATTTTTTCTCTGAGCAAGGAAATTAATTTAAGGGGTCATAATATACATATATCGAAGAAACAATGGCGAATGTCGTCTGAAAATGCTTTTCTTTTATACCTATAATTTTCATTTATATTCAGTCAATTGTACATAATACTCGTCTAGAAGAAAAATTCAATTCTTACCAAATAATCACACAAACATCAGAATTAGATTCTTTTTTACTAAGAGGGGCTTATGTAAACTTGATATTTTATTTAAAAATTTGTGAAATTCATTATCATTCGAGGCACGTCCATATAAAAGTATCCTCTAGTTTTTGTAACCTCGTCCCCTCGGAGGATTGACTTCAAGACGAAAGTTTTCTCGAACAAATTGACTCCGCTATAAAAAATGTGAAGTTCAGAGTTCAAGGCTTCTTTTGGGATCCAGTAGATATATTGGATATACTACGCCAATGGCAAACACAACCATCGCAAAAGGGCTGTGCTGTGCTTGTATTACGAACGTGATGGGAATTCCCATGCATGCAGTTGAAATGGAGAGCCAGTTTCGACGTTTACGGTCGAATCCCCCCGACGCGACGCGGCGGCAAAGATTTCTCATTATTGACGGCTGACCTGGTCGGTAACGTTCACAAAACTTCCTATCCGAATAAAATAAGTTCCTTTCTGAGTATCATTTGCTCCCTTCCATTCATTCGATCTCTGCATCCTTTGCTTCTGCTTTACCATTCCTATAGTTCCTGCTTTGAAAGCTTTTCTCTCCGCTTTCTCATTCATGGTCGAAAGACTGGAAAATCGATGATTCTCAATAATCTAAATTAGCTTATACGATACATATATGTATCTACGTTTATTTTTTAAGTTCGATAAAAGTTTTGAAAGTTCATTACGCTATACTCATAAGTCATATTAATGGGTCATAAGCATATAGTATAGTATAACAAGTAATATATAATGCAATATTAAAAATGGATAATATAATTTTGTCTTTATATCGAACTATACATTATCGAATACTATCGAATTTGCTATAATTAAATTCTTTATTATCGAGTTTCTTTTGTACTCTGTCTGTCTTCTTCTTTTATAAATCTGATTCAAGCAATTTACCTCGGAAATCCTTGCATAAGTCGACCATCTTGATAGTCAGCCAGACAATTTCTAGTTCATATTCTTTTATTTTATTAACCAAAAAGATATTCCCCGAGGAATAAGGAATTGTCAGCAGTAGTATAGTTCTCAACATAAAACGACGACATAGCAAGACACATCAAATTGTCCACTCATTCATTCATGCTACAGTAGTCTATTCACTGTCATTCCCATGAAGGATTTCACCTATAACTACGTTTTGTCATTCTTCCTTTTGAGGTTTAAATTCGCTGAAAATATTTAAAAGAAAAATATTAAATATCAATCTTATCAATCTTATCAATCTTTTATATAAATTAAATACTTATTTAGTGCTTCCTATTTACTTATTTTTCTTTCAATTATATATGCAATACATCATGAAGATTATGAGACGTACATTTATTGAGAATTGCGCGTAAACATGGAAAATGAATGTTCTGGTGAAAAATGAGAATGAAGAGAAGGAAATTACACTGCATATGCGCTATTCCGAGGGCACTTGGAAGCTTATTGCAGATTTTTTTAGTATTTGACGTGGAAAAAAATCTCACCATGCGAATACGATTATTCCGATTTCAGAGGATTATATGCTACGATAGTAGCCCGTTGAGATTGTAATAATAGGACTTTACGACACTGCATAAAGGGAACTAACTGTAACTCAGGAAGTGTGCGAGTGGATGAAAAAAGCTATACTATTATTTGCATTCTATGCGAGAGCATTTATTTTGCCGTGGCTTTAGATTTTATGGGTAGATCACATTTTTATTGTCACTTAAATTCAAGTGACTTTTGAGGCCAAACGTCAGTTCCACTTGTATTTTATATATAAAATACAATTGTATAAAATTGGCTTCTATAAAAGAACGTTCCCTCTTTCAAATTCCATTCTCTTTTCAATTTTCTAGATATTTTAACGTCAATCGTTACTCGGTTGTGACACGATTGCACTGTAGTCAAAAAATGAAATTGCTTTTGTTAATAATAAATCCTGCTTTGACATTCTTTTTCAGATAAAATCAAACTACTCTCTTTTCCATCTTCCCGTTTAATTCATTCTGAAAAATTCAATTATAATAATTATAAACTACAATTTAAAGAAAAGAATATTCGTATTTGAGTTTATTTTTTCTTTTATGAAATCAAATTGATTAATTAAGAATTTCAGTTAAATATTCGCCAAGTTTAGAGAAATAAGTTCGCTTTGTAATTTAATGTATTCTGAATAAGATTATTTTGCTCGAAAATGAAAGGTTAATGTGAATCGGAAAGCTCCAAGCGGTCGGCTGACTAAACTAAACTTTAACTACTGAGAGAGATTTAAACGAACTTCATACATGTATATGATTATTCAGTCACAACGTATTTGAATGAAATAAAATGGCCGGTCTTTGAAGAAATACGACAAGTACTGCCTCAAATAATAAAACATTGTAGATAAAGAAATTCCAATAAAGTCTCAAATATAATTTCAATTAAAAAATAATATTTTTAAAATCTCAAATAATAAAATAAGACAAAAATATCGTGAAATTTAGGATTAAAAAAAAACAATAAAAAGTGTCATACTGGTTTAACTGGAAATAGTATCCTTCTTTTCCAACAAAGTCACTCTTTAAACGGAAAGAATTAAATTTATTTTCAGGGATAGAATATATCCTAGTAAAATAAAACTAATTGCAGTTGAAACGCGTTACTGTTTTTATGAATAGGATCGTTATTATTATTATTAATTTATTTTATTATTCGGGGTTGGAAATTGAAGGACAGCACAAATTGGAATGGGAGGATAAAAATTTGGTGAGATAAATATATTATATATAATTATTACTATAAAAAATAACGTAATTCTTCCAGTTACTTTTAAAACCCTAATAAATATTTCTTTTATAAAGCAGAACTTTTATCCCTATAATACCATCATTATGCTACTTGTAGAAGAACGTAAAATTTAATTTACTAAAATTTCTGGAAGATTATTACATTACAGAAGATCATGGCATTGCATGGATTCCGCAACAAAGCTGCATCTAATTAGTTCCGGCGCACTAAAATAATTAAACAGCGACATGAAATTTCTCTACAGGGGACACTCATCCTTTTGCTCTCTTTATTATATTACTCGAGTTGCTTATGCTACGACGAGCCTTGCATTATCATTATTTACGTCAGGATTGTACTCAGTTGTATTCAGACAATTTAACCGAGAAATTTAATTATTTCGATACCCTGAAACCAATTCGAGATGGCTTTCATCGTGACGGTACTGGCAACAGCATCACAGTAGTAATGAGTTTACGTGCCCATAAATCAGTATGCTAATGTGTGAAACACTTTATGTGCAGTATGTCTGTTGCTATAATGTAGAGAGTATTAGCGACCGAAATCATGCTATTTAGATACTACCTTCTAAAGTAGGACTTAAATTAGGTTCGCTGTTCAAAATCGAATACATTTAAAATTGTACGGCTGAGATTTTCAATCATTTTTTATTTTTCAAAGAATATTTTTAAATATGTTTTATAATTAATTATTAATGATTAATAATAGGTAATATAATACAATTTCTATTTTTCTGTCTATCCACATTAAAGTTCGCTAGAAACTTATGTAATCATGGAATTTTAAATAAAATATCAACAGAAGGTATAGAAAAATAAAATTTTAAGTAATTTATAATTTTTCAAATCCTGTGAAATTTATCAAGTAAATATTAAGTAAAATGTAAGGGATTAAAATAACGAAGCCATGTCTGACAACGTTAATTCGTTTGTGAGAAGGTCGAACATTAATTATATCCTATAGAATGCGCTATAAATTCTTTTTCGTTTAGAAACAATTACAGAAGTATGTCAAAAATAGAGCTACCTATTGTCATTTAAAAAAGATTTAAGGGCGACTGCAACAGTCACGAAAGCCTCATCGATCAAATACTCCAATTGCAAGTATTTTCTTATATTTTTAACTTGCGACCTTCCTGCTATTAACAAAATGACAAAGTTGCTTCCTTCGCCACTTCTTCGCCGTCGCCTGTTTTTCTCTTGCCTCTCTCTTGAAAGATTAATAGCTCATTATACTCATCACCAGTAATCGCGATACCCTTAAATTTAATTACTTGATTATACTTGATTCAGTGGCTGAATGCCAGTGCTCTTGTGGCCTCGTAGACTTCGTACTTTCTTTCCTTGAGCACAATACACTTTGAAAGTTACGTAAAACCCACACATGGGTATTTTTCACCCGGCGACGCTTTGGAAGCTTCTTTTTCCTGCTTAAATTAATAAATTTGAGTGAATTTTTTTTCAATCGACAGGAAATTTAGTCTGGAAGACGAAAAAAATATTTATTTTTTATTTTATTTAACAGCAACAAATTTATTTACAAAAAACCAAATGAAAATTTTCATTTTTTTTTTTCGAAAATGCAATCAAATCACTGAGTATACCGTACTCAGTGTGGGTCTTGAGGGTTAAATCTGGGATTAGAAAGACACGGTTCTAAAACAAGTGATTTTACAAACCCCTCTTTTTATGGAAAAACATTTCCAGCAATTATAAGGATGTTATCTCTGGCCTTAAGAAGCTTTTGTTTTGTTAACTCTTAACTAAGCTTTTTAAGGGAAAGGAAAATCTTCTAATTAAAAAATTCTCTCCAGACTTTCCAATATGGAGTGTGACCAATGTATTGAAACTCGAAAATAGTTTGTCACCAGTTGTAGAAAGTAATCTTGCTCAAAGTACACAAGCGCAGCAGTTACAAAAAGTCTTTTTATAACTGTGTTACAAAAAAAATATTTTTTTCCCTCACATAAAAACTAAAAAAAAATATAATAAAACATAAGGAAATATAAAGGAATACTTTCTTCTGGCACACACGGTACAGGTTTATAATGTTTAAGCTCACGCTCTAAGCATGAGAAATCGTTCCTTAAAGTACCTATTTAGAGTCACTGTAAGTTTATAGAAAGAAAGCTTCATCCTTCACATGTCGTATTAAGCTCTGTTTCTCGTTTCAAGTTTAAATGTACTCTTGACTTAAATCGATGAGTTGTCCTACAAAAAAAGCCGAAAGCAATTTCAGCCGAACTCATCTTTTAATTTTTTTTTATTCTATTCCACTTGGTAAAATAAATATAATTTATTTAACATTATTTAACATTCTTTACTTTTTAAATTCTTGTGAGTATATAAATTGGAGAATTAAACTTTTAGATTCTACAAAGAAAAATCTGAAATGAAAAAAAAAATCAATAAATATTCTGAAGTGTTTATGTAATTAGCAGTTCTCTAATTAAAATGAAATAAGGTTTTGCAGTGAGCAACATTATATTAATAAATTTATAATAGATATTAAGTAAATATCCATTATTCATCGGTTTCTTGCTTTGTGAACTAATGTTGATAATTTAATATTTGATATGATTAATTTAGAATCTCGTTCATTATTATTACTTCATATTGATAAGTATTTATGAACTAAATAAACTGAATAATGGAATAATTATATTTATACCTATTATATTATATAATCTAGAATGAAACTTGTTTCTAAATATGTAATAAAACTAATAACTAAATTGTTCTCTTTCTTTCAGAGGAAGATTACGATGCCTTCTGTTTGGCTTATATGTTCACTTACAGAGACTTTGAAATGGGCACCCTGGGCCTGGCTTGGACAGGCGATCTTAAAAATGCAGGGGGCGTTTGCGAAAAAAATGGAGTAAGTTTTAATTGTACAAATCCTGTATATAAAAATTGATTATTTATGACATGTGCATGATTTTAGTTATTTTCATGCCTGTGAGTGCCGCTGAGGCTAAAGTTCTACTTTTTACTCCCTAAGTGTAAAAAATACTTTTCCTACTACCGGTTAACTGTCGATAAACTATCAGTAAATTATCGAAAACTATCGAAAAACTATCATTCTGTGGAGAAAATACTTTACAATCATTTCATTGGGATGATGTGTAGAAAGAACTCACAGAACGATATCAAATATCAAGTCAATATTTTTTGATGACTTTTTTGGGATTATATATTAATTTGTCTTTAGTCATATTTTAGAAAAAAGTCTATTCAAAATAATGTAATGATGTGCATCGTTTATTCGTATATCCATCGTTTTGTTTGGAAATTGCTTTGTCGTGCACGCTTTTGAATATTGTGCTGGTTTGTATTCTTACGACGAAACGATTTCCGCCGTCACTTTTGCTAAAGGTACAAATATTGAGCTCCACGATGCAGATACCAGTTCTGCATATATAAGATACACATCGTGGTCTGATAAAGGGGATGTAGGATATTGAATATCGATTGAAAAAGACGATTTGAAATGCATACTCTCCAACATGCGTCCTTTCATTACAATCAAGAAATATATATAAAAAACTGTTGCGTGAGGCAGTACTCTGAAACTTTTATTGCTGGTCTGGTTTCTAAAGATCTCATGTCAAAGGAGTTTTTTTTCATACGCAAAAAATTGAAATAGTTTTTCGAAGGAGCGACCAATTTTATAATAGAAAAAAATCTTTCTAACATGACCACGGCTTAAAAAGGGCTAATTTACAAAAAATAAAAAATTGTGTAAACAAAGGATGTATTCCGAGTGAGTTGTATTTTTTTTTAAGAAAAGCAGTTGTGTATAAATGATTTCTTTACAATAAATTGTTGTTGCAGCACTACCGAGGCAGTATGAAATCCTTGAATACAGGCATCGTTACCTTGCTGAATTATGGGAAGCATGTTCCTCCTGCAGTTTCTCACGTGACTTTAGCGCACGAGATTGGTCACAACTTTGGCTCACCGGTAAATTGCAGTTTCCTTTTTTTTTTCTTGTAATTAAGACTCTACTAATGAACTGGAAGCCACGAAAGAAATAATTAAATTACTAAGATGCCAGAGGCTACACAATTTTAAAGTGCTACCTTACAAAATTTCTATATGCCTTTTTAAAGTTATAAGATGTCATGAGAGATCGCTAAAAATTGCATTTATATTTCTAAGATAATATTTCTCACCTTATTTACGATAAACTAGAAGCAGGATTATTATAAATTGTATTATCTTAAATATTTTAAGTTTTAAGGATAAATTCGAATAAAAACAGCTTCCATCAGTTTTTTGTATACGCTCGTCAGACTTAAAACGTATTTTATACTACTGAAATTATTTCTTAAGTTAGATTACTCTCGTCTACTGGCGAATTTTCTATTATATTTTAATTATTTTTGTTATTGCATTTCTTATTAAATTCCTTATTATTCATTAAAGTATTCTTTGCATGCATGAATAAAAAATTTTTTTTTAAGTCATAAAGTCGCAGCAGTATACTTTTATATCTTCTAAGAGTGTTTCAGTAGTATAAACCTTTTAAGTCAGACTCTATCACAAGCAGTTTTATAAAAGCTCTAAAATACTACTTTTGTTTTATATTTTGATCAATTTTAACTGAAAAAATTCCTTTAGTGTTTTTTAAATACCTAAGAAAGTTGAAATTCTTATCTATGATAATCTTCTTTCATTTTATCGTAAACAAGACGAGTGTGAGGAATAAAAACTTTCCAAGCTTAAACATGTGAGGTATAGTAACAACTTTATTTTGCCGTAAATAACAAACGTGTGAAGTATTGCTGACATTAAATAGCGCATTACCTTTTCATTACTTTTTAGCATGATCCCGAGCAATGCACGCCTGGCGGTGAGGATGGCAATTTTATAATGTTTGCTCGTGCAACCAGCGGCGACAAGCGGAACAATAATCGCTTCAGTCCTTGCAGTTTAAATGCTATCAATCCTGTCCTAAATACAAAGGCGCGATCGCAAAAAGGATGTTTCACTGGTAAGAACTAAATTAAGATCTTCGACATTTTATTATCTATTTCTTCTTCCCTTTCGCTCCTTATAACTTTCGGACACGACAAAGTATACCGCTGAAGATTCATTTTTTCATACTGTAGACTTGAATAGAGTTTTTCTACAGTGAACAAGGGTTACTATAACTTTCAAGGTAGGTTTTCCTACAGTGAAATTGACGGCATTGCTTTTACTTTACGAGGGAAATTATTGACTAGAGTAATCCTCAAAAAGAATTATTATTATTTTTTTAAGTTTAAACGAAAAAACCCCGAATCAATTGTAATTATGTATAACAAGACGCTATCTTTTTTTATGAAAAGAAAAATAGATGCCAATTGACAGTAAATTATAGAGAAGATCTTTCGAAATACGATGGTTCTGTCGGTAAAGAGGATGATTTATATATTTCTCGATAGGGCTGACACGCCGCGCCGCGCCGCGAAATCGTTTGATCGTTGACTTTCCTTTCTTCCCTGATGCAAAGAAAATTTCCATATACTCACTACAATAGATAAAGAAACGTAAAAAACTGGCCAGATATTTTCTGTGAATTTCAGGAAATTCTTTCAACTCCAGAGAATATTTTAGCATACAATTTCTGTGCTATAAAAAAAGAATCAATGGTGAATGAGTACAGCATAGTTATCATAAAAATTATGCTTCATTTATCTCATTGTATATTTTATCATGAATTATTTGTCTCTGAAAGATGTCATATATTAAATGCATTAAAAGCTTAAAAAATCTTTGAGTTTAAATATTTGATACCTATTTCTAAAATTCTTTAATAATAATAGTAATAATAATAATAGCTTCATAACTTTTATTAACAATATCCCTTTTGAGCTTGAAATTCTTCTTTCTCAAAAATTAAGTGTTTGCTTGCACGGGACTGGTGGATACAATACAATATGGACTAATTTTTAATTTTCCTTTTATACCAAATGTAACTATGCGATCTTAGAAATATTTTTAAACCAGAGCAACCAGATGAGCTGTTATAGCGAGGAATCCAATTAAATCATGCAGTGTGCCATGTATTTTATACAAATCATGCACCTCTGTAGCAGGGGTAGATACATATACAAAAATATATGTATGTTCACTTGCTTGTTAATTTGGCCTTAATGCTCTTATTCACCAGCTTAATTGGACTCATTTGGCAGTTAATGACTTATCTGACAAATCAAATACGCGATCGACTCTAAACTCTGAACCCAAAGCAGAAAGCAGTAATATGTTGTAAAATGTTCAAGCATTAAGATTTCAACTACATATTATCACTATGCAAATTTTAATGCATAAATTTAAAAAACAATAATATTTAAGTGAAATTAGTCATTACATAAGAAATTGATGAAACTTTCGAGAATCTTATTCGAAAAAATATAGCAAAAGAAAAATAAAAAATTAGTTTTGTGTACCAAAATGATAAATATTCAATTCAAGGGATACTTTTTTTCGTGAGAGAGAAGTACGTGCTTCTAATGGAAGCATAGTTGATAGACTTTGAAAAGAATTTAAATGAAAATTGGCTTTGTTTTGTCGGCGTTCAGAGCCCCAAGCATCGTTATGCGGAAATGGAGTAGTAGAGGATGGGGAGGAATGCGATTGTGGATGGGAAGAAGATTGCAAAGACTCGTGTTGCTTTCCCCAACGTCGGTATCCACCCGCTGACGAAACTCCCTGTACTTTAACTCCTGGATCAGTTTGCAGTCCCAGTCAGGTGAGTACTTTTTATATTCTAAAAAATTGAAAAAATCTAGACCTAATTCATTTCAAATCAGACAGGTAGTCTAACAGATTCTGATTATACGTACATAGGTTTATCATCCTCTGTCGACATCCAAAATACGATTTGAAAAAGTTAAAAATTATATAAAAAAGACGGTTATTTGTTTGAAAATATAAAATGTTTTATAAATTTTTTTTTTAGATTCTTGAAAGGATTTGAGCTATGGTTGGTAAAAATAGCTACATTATATAAACTTTACTTCAAATAAAATGTTAATCAATGTGACTTGCGACAGAAGGACAGAAGTAAATTAAGTAATAAATCGCCTGAATAAATAATAACTCATAAACGAAGCAATTTTGAGAAAGGATAGTTTTCTTTTATATTCCAGGGTCCATGTTGCACTACGGATTGCAAGTTGAGATTTGCTGATAAATGTAGGGATGACAACGGTTGCAGGGACGCCAGTTTTTGCGATGGAAGAGCACCCTATTGTCCCCCATCCATTAACAAGCCCAACAAAACCATCTGCAATCAAGAGCTCGTTTGCTTTATGGGGGTGAGTTTGAGGTTCACATAAAACCGCGCAAGAGTGTTGGAATGTCCTGAATAACCCATAAAATGTAGTGCTTTAATTTAGATCTTCTATGAATAATGATTTCTCTTAACAGATATTCTCGCTTCTCGCAGGCGGTTATTTATTAACATAATATGTAAATTCCTTCCAGTGTTGAAAACAATGCTCTAAGAATGTTATTTTTCAAATGAATACAATTGTTATTTTTTCAAAAGATTGATTTCAATTCTCATATTCATTTGGTTATACTTTATTCCATTGGCAGGTTTGATTGACAGCATTTTAATAAAGACAAAAAGTAGACAATTTTTACCTCCTAAAAAATGTGTGTTTTTTTTGCAGAAAATTGATTAATAAATTTGAATACGTTTGGAAAAAAATTGGTTGCATTTGAAAGCTAATATTTAAACTAGGTAGTTATAAAAATGTTTTCAGTTCAGATAAAAACTTTTTGATAAAAGAGCTAGGTAGTGCCAGAATATTCGTATGATTTTTTTGCTAAAAGAAATCTCATTCGATTCTCTAGTCTGAGTACGAGTAGAATGTTTTGCATACATAGGAAGAAGAAATCAAGAATCAAGATTGGAGTGTCAGATTGACGTGAAGAAAAATAAATGTCCACGTTGTGTATAAGATGTATGAAGAATTGATCAGAAGTTCTTCCCTCGAAACAACCTCACTCTTCATGAACAGACTACAAAGAGGAGTTTTTTCTTTATATTTCTAGGAGTGTACCGGCAGTATTTGTCTAGCTTATGGACTCGAATCTTGCCAGTGTATACCAGGACCGAAAGATCCCGCTACTAAAGCTTGCGAATTGTGTTGTCGCTTACCTGGAGAAAATCAACCGTGTTTGTAAGTTTAATTCAAGATAAAGTCTAATTTGATATCTACATTATTTAATAATTTTTTATTACACTGTTTTTATGCCAATTAAACGGGACTAAAGCTTTAATTTTCATACCCTATGGAGTAAAAAATTTTAAAAATTGGCGTCATAGGTGAATAATAAAAAATTATTCAACTGTGAACTCGCATTTTACGATCATAGGTCGGGTTTTGTCGACTTTTTGGTCTTTAAAATATTTTTTGCTTTGTCGGTGAGTTTATACTTATACTCGGAGTTTATACTTGGAGGATAAGTAAGAAGCTGAATTTTATTTGTTGCCTCTGTTTTGAATTATAAATATAAAACATCTGAAGGAGACAGTACTTTTCCAAATATATTATACATAACTGGATTCAGTTCAAAGCTTTTCTTTTATCCAGTGTGTATCCTACTTTCGATGAAGCATTAGAAATTCACGAATTATATGCACATTATATTATGTATGAAGCAGAAAATGTCTTACAGCTTTTTTATACGTTTTAAAACGCCCTTAAATTTGACGCCTTATTTTGCATAAAGTCATTAAACGTTTATTTTATCTTATTTATACATATAAACCAAAATTTCTTATTTATCTTTTGTGCAGATCGTCCTTTGACTGGAATTCTCCACCTTATGATATTCCAGATATGTTTTCAAAGCCAGGGACCCCATGTAACGATTACAACGGTTACTGTGATGTATTCCAAAAATGTAGAGAGGTGAGTAAATGTGTAAAATATTTTAAAAATTATTCCAATCATTTTTTCACAATAATTTCTCTTATTAAAGGTTTTAAAGTATTTTCTTAAAATTATAATGTGAAAATAAGTCCTTTGTGAAAATAGTATTTAACTCGTAAATGATATAGTGGTGGGAAAGTTTTAATCACGCCTTGGAGAATTACGATACTAGAATAAGAGGAAATTCGTTTGTTACAAGCTGGAAATTACAGAAGCCAAGGGAAGATAGTTCACCGTAAACTTTTTTTTTTATACCTTCATTTGCAGGAAAAATTGCTTCAGGTTTTACAAGTAAAAGCGACTTTAGGTTTGTTTCCCTTACCTTTCACCTTTTCATCAATATTATCGTCGAACCGAACCCAATAAAACTTTGAAATCAATTTTCGTTTTTCCTTGTGGGACAACAAAAATACATATATACGGAAACTATATAGCAGAGAGTTTCAGATAAAAATGTTAATTCTGTTAGTAAACTAAAAGAAAGTTATGAATAATATCATTAATTGAGTATCTAAAAAATTGTTTTAAAAAGCATAATATTATTTTTGAATTCGTTTATTATTATTTGATGTTTGGAATGATGGAAAAGGTATAAAAATATTTCTTTTCCACTGTATTTCCTCAACTCTCAGTGGCAGTGAATTTTCCCTTGAGTAATTAGTAATTAAAATCAGTAATAGGTAGGATATTGAAACTTTTAATTTTACTGCGTTATTTAGAAGTAGTTTAATTGGATAAATCCACGGTTATAAAAACTTTTTTAGCAGTAAGTATAGATTCGGCTTAAAAGTTTGCTATGTGAGCCTGCGAGAATAAAGTTCGGATATATGCGACAATTAAAATATGTATAATTGTATGAATTTCCTAAAAAAACGTTATTGTGCCTTAATGGAGATTATTTTTGAATTGTGTTAATATTTTGCTGCTTAGGTGGATCCCAGTGGGCCATTAGCGACGTTAAGGAAGCTTTTACTATCGGATGAAAGCCTTGCCACATTCAGACGATGGATAGTCGAACACTGGTATGCGGTGGCCCTAATAGTCCTTGGAGCCGTTTCTCTACTGGTACGTATTTTACGACTTTGTGTATTTTTGACTCCCAATAATAAATGTTTCAGTCCCCATTACATTATACAAAACAATGACAGTATTAAAATAAATCAATTATTTTACAATCGTGTTACTCATTAAATTATTGCTACTCCTTTTTCTGAAGAGTCGAACGAGGAAAAAGAAGAAAGGTGATTGTGAGAAGTGTGAGTTGAATTAGAGTGCAAGTACCTTCGCTAGGTTTCAATTTAGATCTTCTAAAACAAATTCAAAGAATTGAGAAGACTGCCAATCATGATGTAATTTATTGCCAGTCTCTAGATGCTTAATTAAATTGGGTCAAAGACTAAACACTCCTTGATTTATTTTATTTTTGATATCTCTTCTTTTAGTTTCTTCATTCTTTTTTTGCAATTGTACATATACACCTACGTTTAATCTTTTTACTTATACTAAACATATAACATACTACTTTACATATATATTTCATACGTCATTGCCGAAATTTAAAAATGACCTTTAAATTTTCCCTACCCTCTCTTGAGTGTTAAAATCAAGGTATTTCGATTTGTTGTTCTTTGTACTTGGTACCTATAGCCAGTTGGGTTACTTTAGCAAGTAATTACTAAAACACATTACTCAGATAGTTTGCAATACAATCCCAAGCTCGTTTAATAGAATTCTTGTTGGTTGGAATAGAAATTGCTATGTACCAAAATGTTAGCTGCCTTTGAACTGTTGTAATACAATTAATTATATTGACTAAGCTTAAAAAAAAATTTATCAATAGACAATATCAGTAAAGAATTGCAACTTTTATGAAGTATCTAACGAATTTCATCAAAATATTTAATTAAATCCTCTCCTCTAATTTGAAAGAAGTAAGGGGTGTGATCAAATATTTCCTTATTTCAGTTTAATTTTATGACAAAAATATATAGTCACACCCCTACCTACACAGACCGTCCCAAAATTGTGAAGGGGTTTGGGTGTAACAAAACAGATAGAAGTACGGGATATGGACAAATTTTTGCGAGCATCATATTCATTTTTCTGAAAAAAATCTTATCTGACCAAAATTCTTTGGTCACACCTCAAAAGCCTCTCTTATATCCTATATTATAAAAAAGTCATGGCATGAAATCTCGAATTGAAAAGTCTCGAATTTGTCTCGAAAAGTATCGAAATAAGAAAAGCATTGGGCATATTGAATGTAGAAAAGAACATTGAACATATTATAGAAAGGGTAGTGCGACGACGGCCGCATAGCGGCTGGCATTGGCACTAGTATTTGAAAAGGGTTGGGAGGTGAGAATACATTTTCAATTTTTAGATTCTTTTTTGTATAAAAAAAATATTTGTTCACACCCCATTCGCTTTTTAAACTAAAAAGTCGTGACCAAGTCCCTGTTTGAATTTCTACATGGAAATAGTTAAAATGAATAAAATGAGAGGAATATTTTGATATAAAATGAATTTTTTTATGTATAGGTGGCCAGCACGAGATTATTGGGAAAACGTCCAGACCAGAAGCTGAAGTCAGTTACAATAATCCACAGCCCAACGACGGAGACAGTGCGACTTCCACCGGAAGGAACGGAGGGAGTAACTGTACATCCGCCAGCGGTTCGTGCGAAACTACCCTTAAGCAGGAAGGTGAGAGAGAAGAGGCATCGTCGAAAGCATAAGGATGCCGCCAACCCAGCCGCAAATGCAGCAAACGAAAAGTCTTCCAAGGTAAAGTTTTACACGCTTCAAATGAATGATACCTACAAAATCCTTTCGAGGTAGAACTACTTCAGTCAAAAGTTCTCCAATTTCTCTTTGAAAGTTTCTTCACACTCGGATAATTCAAGGCAGAAGTTGAAAGCAGAACATACCAGTTGAATAATATAACAATTCCGTTATTAGCCTTTAATACAAATTGTAATTTGTATTAAATATATTCCAAGATACATTCTTCTTAAAAATCAACAATCTTTTAAATTAAACAATGCTTCGTTTAGTAAATTTTTAATCGAATTCGTAAAGTAAAACTGGGTTTTGTCACCACTAGTACAAAACTCTCTCTATGAGGAAGCAAAAATTAATTTTCTAAACGCTTATGAAAAATGGCATGGGATTTTTTAACCAAAAATTGTACTTCTACCTCACCGTGAAGTACCAAAAGCAAAAATACACTTGTAAAAAATTCGAATATTTTCCATGTTCAAAAAAGTTAACTAAATAATAATAATAATAAATAAATAAATAATAATCTAGCACCAATAAGTTAAAAATCACAAAAAATATTTTTGCTTGTAATATTTTTCATTCTGACCTCTTATTTAAAGTATGCAATTAACGATAATTTTTTTTTCCACTTTCGCCTCGATCACACCCTTCCTTTAACTTCCTTTTGCACTTGTCACAAAAAGGCTAAGAAGAAAAGGGTGGCACCCGCCACGATGGAAGAGCCTGCTCGTAAAAGATTGGCCGAGGCTGTTGCCGCGCCGGAAGTAAAGCCGAAGAAAATCACAAAAGACAAGCAGACAACGGAAAGTGGCGGAAACGGAAACAAGAAAAAACGCAAAAAGAAGGTGATTGATTACTCAGCAACGCAGGCTGAGAACGAAACTGGCGGAGCAGCGGGAGTTGGAGTTTCTGCGACAGTTTGTACCGGAAGTGGAGGCGTCGCTGACAATGCCGATCCAAAAAGCAAAGTGCGATCCTGGCTCCTGGCATCCCAATGCCGGGTTGAACCACCGACTTCCGCTTTATCCAAAAGTAAATCAACTCCCGTTGATCTCACGACTCCTGCAGGTGCTCCTCCACGGCCCAGTGGAGGACGAGTCAAACACGTGACCTTGAGAAAACTGACAGATCCAAAATCGAGGAGTTTAGGTTCTTTGGGGAAAAATGAGACCAAGACGGACAGAGTAAGGCTCCAGGTCGTCTATAAACCTCCTTTCAAGTTCAGTGTGAAACTTCGTAAGGCCGATAAAGTTGGCCAAACACCGGGGGTTCATGGACCAACGAGAAATGCGGGACCAAGAACTGGAGTGCTCGTCAGGACGAAGAGGGATAAAGTTAGAATTGGACAAGCAAAACAGATTCATGCACCCAACAAAGCTATCAACGCTTGTATTCCGGAACCACCAAACTCGGATCTTCATACTGTGCCCTCTGACCTCGAAGTCCTTCTTTCTGAGAGCGAGTTCCTTTTCTCGGATGCGTGATCCCAATTGATTTATTGATACCAGGTGAGAAAAGATTCTTTATTAGAATGTTTTTTCTTGTTTGAATATGGCTATTACCTATTTTTGGAGAGGAAAGTTTTGATTTGGTCTTTTCGATGGATTTAATATTTATTAGGGTGATATAAAAAAAAGTTTCTTTCATTTGCAAAATGTGGGAAAAAAGGATTTTGTCAGTACTTTAAAAGTACATACAAGTATGTAATAATTCAAAAATTATTCAGTATTTTAAATTAAATTCAACTGAAAGGTAACATTAATTTCCAGACAGTATTTTAAAAAACGTCCATGAAGAAATTCGGATTTTCTCGCCTGTCAGCGGCATAATGTAATGTAAACTAGTTCAAAGAAAAAAAGAAAGAAGAGAGAGGAGCTATGAACAACCCTTTGCGAAGCTTTTATGAAAAAAACATGGATGACTATACCACTTTATAATAAATCAGTACATTACTGTGATTTTCTTTTTCATCTCTTGTACTTAATCTGCTAGTCACGATTCTTTCAATGATTGATTCTGGCGATGAGTCTTTTACGTTAAATACTTAAAAACATTATGCTTAAGATGTTAAGGGTGCCTGTGTAAAGGATTTCTGTATAAGTGACACTTTTTTCAAAACATGTTTTATTGGCTTAAAAATTCTCTAAAATTCCATCGCTCATTTTGAAGAAAAAAAATTTTACTTTGAAATTGTTTAAATAATCTTTGTTTAAACAAATTGTTTACAAATGTTTTACGTATCAATTTTTTTAAACAAAAATTATTTAAACAATTTATAAATAATTTTTGTTTCTTCAAAAGTCTTCTATTAGTTTTTATGCGCTACTAGAAATAAAGCCTAGAAAAATGAAGCCTAAGAAAACATTAAAAACAGAAAAAAATGTCGATGGACTCCTGAATAATTTTTCCCATGACACTTACATACATATGAATACATAGTTCGATTAAAAAGCAAAATGTGCGCTTTAAGAAGTATAATTGAGTATGCAAATATTTTGTGTGAAAAGTAAGTGGAACAAGTGCACTAGATCGAATAACAGTAATTACAGTTGTTAGCGAAGCTCAAATATTGACTGTAATTATTGTTAATGTAAAAAGTATTCCAAACATTTAATTCTCATTGCGAGTTAGAAATTTATTCATATTCCATCATAATTCTAAATATGAATTTATTGATACGGAATATAATAGTCGATAAACTTTGGACCAAATGTCATTATTAAATGATAATAAAGCATATTCTGATAGGCGATATTAAAATTATATGTGTAAACGTCGTATTATAACAGCTATTTGATTATTATAAATTGCCACCTCACTGCCCTGCATTCCAAAAATTATGTATCCTATTTATTTCAGAGAAATTAATGAAAATGGGCGAATAATAATTTGTGTTATATCAAATAAAATAACCCTAATTAAAATTCAATTTAATATGTACATCCAATTTGGCAGTGGTGGATTTACCGTTAAAAGGCAAAATTTGAGGGTGGCAAAATTGAAGGGGTGGACAAATTTAGGAAACGGAAAAACCGTGAATGGGGGCGCGGAGTTTGTAAATCTTCCACTGCAATTCGGGAGAGGGTTTCTACTTTTTCTACTTTTAAAGTACAATTATTTTTATATTGGAAAGTATTGAAAAGTTTAAATTTGAGATTCCCTTTTTCTCCATTATTAAGAAAAATTTTACTGCATTATGGAATATTATTTGAACATGAAATTAGAATATATGTAAAAAAAATACAATAAGACGATGCGGGCAACTGCTGGAAGTGATGTAGTTATATTTTTGTGATCTTGTAAATATCGTGCGAGTTCAATGTGAAAATCTGAAGCTAAAAACTTTCACATTCCACTTCCACATTGCCGAAGACTAAGTATACCGTCTAAAATAAAATCCGGATTTTTATCCTTTTAAGAGACATTGAAATCTTTCGTAAAAACAGTCTCATTGATAATACATCTGTGACTTAAAATTTACTACATATCTACAAAATGAAGCATTTATTACGTCGTAACTCCTACATTTTCATTAATGCCATAATTTTAATTCTATATGGGCAATAAGTTCTTAATTTTCTCCATAATTTTGTACATACGACGTAAGCATTTTTTTTTTGATTTCGTAAAAGTTTGTGATTGTACATTTAAGGCTGTTGCATCACTTAAGTCTGTTACATTTATTGTTCGCTTTTCTGCGACATAATGCTAAGGTGAATGAATTTGTTGATCTGCTTGTTAAAATTTCTGTTGAAGCGGAAGGAGTTTTGTAAAAAGAATAATGTAGCAACGTTGTCATTTTAGTAGAAACAGTTATAGAGATACTCGACAACTAAAATGTAACAAATCAAACGGAAGTATGTAACCCACTAACTTTCTGTACATAAGTGAATGATGTGCAACTGCTGATATATTTATAACTGGGGAATAATACATAAGTAATGTTAAACGTCTTCCACTTTAAGTAAATATTTTACGTTTACTCGAACGTATTCAATTGATGATTGAAAAAAAAGAAGACAGCCTCTGAAGGTAAACTACTTTTTGTTGGAAATATCGATTGATATTACAATGAAGATTTCTACAGATCTTAAATGGAATCACTCAAAAAACTCAATTTCTTATATTTTAATTGTCGAATGAATGGAAGATAAAGCGTCATTGTTAGACATATACGTATCTAAGTTTAAGTTTTTTTTTAATTAATCACTGGCCACTTAACGTGATGTAGTTAAAATTAATCTAAAATAAAACTGCTGTATTTTTACACGAACTTTGTGTAAATAACATAATGGCTGTATTCGTGTATTGTATATATACCTATGTACTAATAAACTTTAGAACAATCTATTCCTTGTTTACTTTAATTTCAGGAATTGTAGAATTTCAGGAGGTAATCGTAACTACAAAAGAAAGAAAAATTACGGATTGCTCAGTTTTTCCAGATTTTTCGATCAACTCGCCAGCCAGTCTATAAATCTAAATTTCTGTCGTGTTTCCTTGGGAAGAAAAAAGAAGAAAATTTTATGCAGTCGATTTGCTCTATCATTACGAGAAAAATAAGAGAATCCAAATATGTATGTAGTACGTACGTGAAGCTTATTCAGCAGTATTTCAACGTCAGTGTTATACAACTGATCCCCCTGTGCCATTCACCGACATTTTTTAGTATTCCTCAGTAAGAGTTTCTCTACAAAAGCATTTCTCCAGAGTGATACATGCTTTTATAAATACTAATTCTCTGATTTTATGAACGTGCGTTTCGTTGGAAATATTTTATCCATCCTAGTTGAAAATATTTATGCATAAATTTTCAGAATTCTTTTCCTCTATATATATATATATATATATATATATATATATATATAAAACGCATTTCAAGATTAAGTCAAGTTCCATATTATCTAAAGTTTCCAAGAAAGTTTCACTCTCTGATTGCGAACAGGAAGTCTCTCTCTGATTAAGAAAGTTACGTATAGTTTACGTCTCATGAAATTACAATTTGCGTTTTGACTTGATTTGTTTCCAACTTCAAAATTAAGTCGACGGTATAAATTTTTCAGTAACAAAGATTAACCGGAATATTTTAAACACAAAACTGTTATATGTAACAGAATCTCCACAAAATGTATAATACATAGGGTGAAATTCAGAACGGACGCTGGTTAAATATTCAACAATATCCGATGGATGTGGTATCAAAAACTGGTATAAAATAAAGGGTTACTTGATCTCAAACATAGAGAGGAAAAGTTAAGCTATGTTTTATTGCATTACATTTTTAATTTTATCCGATTTAAAAAAATGTATGTAAATAATGAAAAATTAACATACAATACATTATCGTAATATGTAATGATGTAACTTGAATATCGTCTAAAACGTTATTTTTTAAACATAAAATAATAAAAGATTTTCATTATTTGCTTTTACTAGAAAAGTGAATCTTAAGCTGAAAAATATTTTGTTTCACCCTCTCCCTTCAACTTTTTGATTCACTTATCTCAGAAAACATCTTTTCGGGATATACATTAAATGGTTAGAAAGAAAACAAAATGATTAGTGTGGTGGAAATAAGATTTGTATATGTACATACTCCTGAAAGTTTTATGGAAGCAAGCGCGACATAATACGTAATGCCAAGTTTCCTCAAATCTTTAGCTTCAAGGAGAAATAATCTATATATAGTAAACGTTGGTAAAACTTTGTGTAAACGTTAAACTCAGTTTTTAAGTCTTGACAGTTTCTAAACTTTAATGTCTATTGAAGCGAACGACAACTTTGATAATGGGATTCAAAACTTTTTCAAGCTCTTCAATACTTTCAATATAAAGGACAAGCAAACTTTATCATCATGTCTAGAGCCACACAAATTGATCCTACTGTACTACAGAACGCAAATAAATAAATACTAAAAGTTTTAAAGTGAATAATTTAAAATTTACTATATTAATAAGCTAAGAATTCAATATGAAATAATAATTTCTACTATATTTCTATGATCATACTCTACTTTTTATAAACCATGAAAACTTATTGTACGTAGAATCTATAATTCTCACTTTGAAATATTTTCAGTATATAAACAGATTTCGTATTAGGAAATCGAGAAACTAACATTTATACTGACATTCTCTTATGGTTCTGAGACCGGTGTTAAGTCGTGAAACTGTCTGGTCGTACGGAAATTAAACTGAATTTACGAGTCTGTGGTCCGGAGATCCACTGCTCAGATTTGATTTGATGATCTACATACGCTAATACGGAAACGCGTCCAAACTTAACAATATTTTTCCAATTCACCCTTAGTTCTTTTTCAGAATTAACTTAACCCTCGGAATACACTCAAATCTATGTTTATCAGGAAAATTTTATAAATAAAAAATTGTAACCAAAAATTGAAAAAATTGAAAAAATGTCAATCTTTTAGAATTTTTTTTTCAAAAAAGCTGTTTTTTTAAGAAATGATTTTCAAATTGATCGAATGAGTTGTTTTAAAATGTTATGGACCGCGGAAAAGTGCGCATCAGGGTCTCACAGACCCACAGTACTGCGTGCTCCATGATCGTAAAAATAAGTCTGCGAGGGTTAAACCAGTTTCACATAATTCATACTTCGAACACACGGAGCTTCACGTGCTGAGTACGTGAGTTTTGTTTCGTGAAAATTCAGCACATAAAGCCTTTCTTTGATTACGTATGCGCTCACGTTCTAAGCATGTGAGGACCGATATTTATCGGACCCGAATTCGTTCAAATATGTATATAGTAAATGATTTGTTACATGTACAGAGCGGACGTAATTTCTCTCCATGTATGTATGTACTCGTGCTTAGACTTTAGAAATTCTGGTCGTACAAGTTTTGGAGAATAGCTTAATCCGCAACTCTGAACGCACGAAAAGCTCTGAAAATCTTCTTTCCCAAGAATCTTAGCAGCTTTCACACTGTAATGTTCGAACGATAAAACTTATTTTACTTTTATCCCAGTATATTGTGTTTTATTCAGTGGTATACAGAATTTTTAAGACCAAAAGAAATTATATTTGCAAGCTAACGTTGATAATATTTTGTAAATAAAATTTATACATTACTACTTTTTTATACTACGTACTCTTTACAAGACTTTTAATTAAGATCACTTAAATTAACATAAAAGATGTGTTAGAAAGCGTACTTTATTATTATTAAGATTCTGGACAAATGTAATGTAAATAAAATAATGTATTTAAATGTTTAAACTACTTCCAAAACCCATCTTATTTCTAGTTTTGATCCTTCCCAAAAAAGTAGAGGAAAGGTGTTGAATATTTCAGTTGTTTCGAGAGGAAAATGAGAAAAAGAGTAAGAGCATTTTTATACCACAGAGAGCATGAACACTGTGCACGTGTGGATCAAATTGACTACTTTTCCTTGCCTGCACACCACTCTCTACACCTCATTGATGGAAAATTTTACTTTTATCTAAGATATGCGTATAATTCAACATCGTGTTCATTATTTCTGACTAAAAATATATGCGATGGAAAAGTAAAAGCAGAATTACTGTCAACTAAATTTTCAATTACAAAATATGAATTTATATACTGCTATTTATTTTTATGATATAAAAAACTCTTATCTTTTGAAAGTATGGATCAACTTCTGCATATTAATGACAAGTTAAAGTACTAGTAAAAGTTATAATAGTGGTATTTCTAGTTGGTCTTGACGAATATTTAAAACGAATTCTTGTGCAATAATAAGTTTTGTCCTTTACTGTCATAGTTCACCAATCGAAAAAGTTACGAACTTTTAACTTTTCCCATATTTTCTGATTGGCATTAAAGGTAGGTAGTTCTCCAATCATAAAAATGTCCCTCACACGAACGTCTTTTCTTTACAAAGAACACAGTTAAGACCAGTGTTTGACAGTAATTGTAAGATACCATACATATATGACGAAAAACCAAGGGAGGGTAAGGAAGAGGATAATTTGAAAGGATTACCATAATGTTCTTTCGTAGTTATTCACAAGAAAAATCTGTACTAAATGTTAAACTAACATCCTAAACGATTGATACTATCCTGAGTAAAAAAAAATCCCATTGAGATCCCAACATGATTTCAAAATATGTAAAGTCACACTAAAGTTCCGGGTATGAGACAAATCATTAATAAAGTGCCAAATTTTCTTAACACTTTTTTCATGGAACTTATAGTCCATAAAAGCTTCAAAAAATTTCTGAAAAAATGGGACATAAATTATAAAAAAGATCCAAAAAAAGTCCTAATACAACAAAGTAGGACGCTTTTTTGGAACATTTTTTAGAACTTATTTTTATAACATTAACTAATGTTAATTTTATGCTTGTAAAAAACAAGAAAAAAAATCAGCTCTATCGATATACCAAAAAATTATTATTCTTAATTAAAGAAATTGTTAATAATATAGATATATATAATAAACAGAAGATTGAAGAACCAAGTTATATACCAAGTTATCATTCTGTATTTCGTAATTAACCCCATAAAAAAGTAAATAAGCTGAAAGAAACGAATTAGTGTATTTCTTTCATTATTTTTCAATTAAAATTGAAATGTCTTACCGACGCCGACTTTTCACTTGTAAGTAGCCAGTGGAAAAGACAGGTTTTGCTCAGACACACATATAACGTAAAGAAACATTTCTCACAATTTCTTTCCCTTGTTTTTAAAATAAAATTTTGACGTAACAGTAATGAAAAACGTATAATCGAAAACTCGAAAATATTTTTAGAAAATTTCAATTTAATAGTAACAGATAAATATATAATATATTCATATCATTTCAGAATTAGTCTATTTTAATGTAACCTTTTGGTCGCGTATGTATTGTTAAACTATGAAACTTCCATTTAAACTTAGCAACAATTACAATTTGAATAAATAAAGACTTAAAATATATATTATACATGACTTAGATTTAATTGCAAATGTAAATACTACGCATACCAAAAATTTTCTTATAATTGAGAAACAAGACCGAATATTCTCAATTTATGCTCACTATTTTCCCTCTTAATTCGTCTTTTATATCATACATAATTCAGATAACGTTTCGCTTCCTCATATTCGGTACACGTTAAAGAAAGTCTTTCGTCGATAAATCCCGGCACACTTTAACCTGTTTTTTTTTTTTTTTTTTATTATTATTAAATATCTTGAATTTTCGAAACTACTGACTGGAATTTCGGATTATAGTTCTATTTTTAAGTTCATGGTTTACAAGTCATACATATGTGGTTTGGCGTGATTGAACGAATTAGTTCAAAATGTGCCAAATTAATTTTTAAATATGTTAATGTGGTAAATCCTTCAATAGAATTGAGGACAAAAACAATGAAGTTGAATCTCCAAGAGCCATAAGTCTCCAGATCCCTGAAAAGCCATGAGTTTCGTAAACCTGTTTCAAAACCGGAAGTGAACGACCATCGCTGATTTGGATGTCAAGCTGATGCTTCCGATACGTCTTGAAATGCAAATTCAATCCGGTTGGGCGGAATCGACTTGGCGCTGGCTACAGCATGAATAATACATATACTGACTCCTTTTCCTAAAGCTTTTCACATCCCCATCTTTCATACTGTTAACGAAATATTATATATAGATCAGTTTTCAAATTTATGGGAAATACAACTTTCGTGGAATCTTGCAAATTTTGTATAACATCCCTTCGAATATGCATGAGCCACAAATAATAATTTGTTTCAATATGAAGCTCCACTCGCGAACCCCGTTCTTTATCGTCAATTTATACATGGGTAATTCTGTAAATTAACTGTAAATTCATTATAACATATTATAAAGTTTATAAACTTTAATACGCAGCTGAGTTTTATTATACAGGCTAGTGCCTTTTTATTTATGTATGTAGTGGAATTATATATGGTGACGAAAGTTAAAATACTTGAATCGAAGCAGAATAAATTCAGAACTTAGAAAAGTTTCAATTTAACCTGTGTATAGAAAGAAGTAACACACACAAACACGTTTATAGTTTTCAATTTTTATTTAATAGGGAAACATATAGAAGTATTAATAAGCTAATAATACTTACTTTCTTACCTAATAATTAAAAATTTTGTTTAGTTTTGATAAGTTGCTGTGTAAAATATAAAATGCATCGAATTATTTGAGCTACAAGACTTAAAAAACCCATTAAAAATTTTAACAAGAAAATTATTATGAAATCAATTAAACAGACAATAACAATAAAAAATTTTTAATTGGATAGATGGTAGAAGCATAGTATACTTACAGCACAAAATAAAAATGCATAGCGCATATCGTGCTCTCAACATTGAATTGTTAAAAGACATTCTCTTTGCTATGTTGAAAGTATATTGTAAAAGATTCTTTTGACGTTACATATCGACATAACTGTAAGAAACCTGTATTATAATTACTAGATAACAGAATTTTCCTTGTTTTTTGCGTTCTTGGAATAACATATATATTTACGTCTTTTTTAAATATGGAAAATGCTAAATAATAATATTATATAATTATATATTATATAATATTATATTAATTGATAATTAAATATAATTTTTTAGGGAGACACTAAAATAATTTTTAACGAGATTATATTTCAATTGCAAAAACTCAAATTTTTAGTAAAGATTGTAATAAAACATTTTTTTCAAAATTGGAAAGGCTTTAACTCACTTGACAGAAAAAAATTTTTTTATCTAAGGAAGTATACTGAAGACAATGTATATTTATTAAGGTGATTGCGTCTTCAAGATTTTTTTATAAGTAAATTTTTTTAAATGAAGGCAATTCGAAATATACGCCTTTTAAACTAATTACTTGTAATTTTACTTTGAAATGCAAACGTTTCCTGATCCTTTATTACTCTCGGGAAGGAAAACGTAAAACGGATGTTTCCTGCAAATAGGGGTGAAACTTAATGACTGAACGTCGCGAAAATTCTCACTGAAAGTTTTATGGTAAACGGTTTGAGATAGCTGAAACGAAAATTTAAACTGGTCATTATTGAACGAGTAAATCCTCTCACTGACTTTGGTTCAAGGAGAAAAGGTGTTCCGTCTTGGTGCTTGTTTAATTGTAATTTTATTTGAAGTCAATCAAGAAATTATCAGAGTTCTCATGCCAAGAATGTGAAAACCTTTCTATAATTTTTTAAAAAAAATCTTATTACAATCTTCATACTAATTAGTATAATTTTGGCAATTTAAATATAATCTCGTTAAAAAAATGTAGTCAATTAAAGTTTTACAATATTCTTTTTAAAATCATTTTAGTTTGCCTGAAAAAATGTGCATATTTCATTATCAATCTTTAATAAGCATATGTTATCTTCTTCAAAGAACGCAAAAACAAGGAAAATTTTTTTATCCAGAATTTAACAATAATTATATACTTGTTATACAAGTATTATTGATAAAAATTACATAAACTTAATATATCTGTAATATACGAATTCTTTACATTATACTTTCAACATAGTGAAGAGAATGTTGTTTAACATTTTAATAATGAAAGCACGGTATGTGCTATGCATTTTTATTTTGTCATGTAAGTATAGCATATATTTAAAATCTAAAATTTTATTATATATACTATTGTCTGTTCAATTGATTTGTTGATGATTTACATCTTAAAATTCAATGCATTTTATATTGTATATTATACAGTAACTTATCAATCAGTATGGTGTCAAAACAGAATTGTAGGAGGATCACCAATAACTATTAAAAATGTTCCTTATATGGTATGATCAGTATGAATTGATAAATCAGCAAGAATTTATAAACATTTTAGTTTAACTGTAAGAACATTTTCAGCTACGCTTCACCGTGGTCAATACCCACTCCTGTGGTGCCGCCATTATTAGCCAAAATTGGGGACTTACAGCAGCCCACTGTTTCGATAAGTAAGAATTAGCTGCTTCTCTTATAAATTAATTAGTGACAAATATTAATAATTAAAGATACAATAATGATATTTAAATTTTCAACCTTTTTGAAATATTTTTTCAGTTCGGCAAATAAAAAGATTAACGTTGTTGGAGGTACGACTAATATAAGAGTACGGGACAAAACAGCAAGTGTTCATCAAGTAACAAAGTATTATGTACATGAAAAATTCAAACGTAATGCTGAATCAATTTATGGATACGATATCGCCGTTTTCATGGTTAGCCCATCTTTCAAATACAGTGCAGTCATGCAACCGGTAAAATTACCACAAAAAGGGGTACGTTTAGATGAGAGCTGGGGCCAAGTTGCAGGTTGGGGACACACAAAAGTAAGAAAAATTGATTTAGTTTTTTTTTTACATTTTCAACTCAAGCAGTCACATCTCTTGAGAATTAGGTATAATACGTAACATTAGTCACCCCAATGCCAATGGCTTTGTAACACTGCAGAATTTTGCAGAATTATTTTAGGGGTACAAAAAAAATTTACAATATATGTATTTTAAACCCTTTTCAATCTATTTATGCAAGAATTGAGTAAAAATTTTTATATTAAATATGTTTAAAAAATTGTCGACTGTTAAAGTTTTAGAGAGATAAATTTGAGCTAGAAAATCGGCTGGGGAGTGACACACCCCAAAAGTGACTTTCTTGGGTTAAATATATATACTATTTAACTTCAGTTTGCTTTGCACCGAAAAAGTATGACAGAAAAAGAATGATAGACATTTAAAAAATTTTGTTATGCCATTTTTTCTCGAAAAAATACAGCAGAATGACAAGGGATTCTGCATCAGTTATCATTTTTCCTGACATATTTTTTCATTAAGAAAAATTAATTATAGATTTTTCTTTTAATATAATATTTTTTTAATTTATAGTCAAATGGAACTGGCTCAGATACATTATTGTATGTTAAATTACCGCAAGTATCCAAAGAAAGTTGCAAGAATACTTTTGCTAAAATTGGAGCAACGATACACTCTGGAGAAATTTGTTACGGATATTGGAACAATAATGTAGTTAAAGATTCGTGCCAAGTAAGTAGAAAAATTATTATGATTGTTTAATTGCTCCTCACTACATGAAAAACATTTTTTTTCTAGGGTGACTCCGGAGGTCCGCTCGTGAATTCAAAAAGCATAGTAATTGGAGTAGTATCATGGGGTATTGGGTACTGTGGGCAATACCCCGGCGTGTATACAGAAACACTATACTTTCGCGATTGGATCAAGCAAAAATCAGGCATATAATTTTTAATTTTTAAAGACTGTATTGTTATATATATATTCTCCTTTAAAAAACTACGGTGTGTTTTTTAACCAATACGTGTTTCAACAATTGACACAATAATTAATAAATAAAGATTGTAGCTATAAAAATTTAGTGTTATTTTTGTTTCTATACATAAATATGATAGAATACATCTATGTATCAGGCATGAAAAAGTAATACCTGCTCTGCATTTTTGTATTTTTCGGTTGATGTCCAAAACCTTACAAGAAAACACCAATTATCAGCTTCAATTTATTGCTGAATAAAAAAGCAAATAAACAAATTATGAAGTAATTTTTTATCTATATAGAAAAAAATTACTTTCATTGTTCGTAGATTCCTGTTTCCCTGAAACTCTATGTATTTATAGAATTGCTCTTTAACGACCAAGCCCAGAACCCGTTGAATAAAAATTATGAAAAAATTCAGAAATAATGTATGTATGATCATTTTCTCATCGATTTTTGCAATAAAATGTTTTTTTTAATTTTTATGATTTCCTGCAACAGTGGCTGTTAAAGGGTTAATATAATTTTTGGGGAATTTTAAGACTTAAAGCATAAGTTCTAGCTAAATTTAAATATTTGCGACGTTATCTTGTATCTTCTTAAATAAATCAGTACATATAGAGTAGATTTATGCTCATGTTAATGTTTTCTTAAAAAACAGTTGTAAATTTTTGGCCTGTACTTCTACACTCAGAAAAAAGTTTGTGTGAATCAAACAAACGTATCATTGATTTAGGGTCAAAGAAAAAATATCTTTGAATTAAAAAAAATTTGTTGGATTCAGACATTTTTTTTAATATGATGAAATTTATTTGAATCAAAGAAATTTCGTTTAATTCAAAGATATTTTTTCTTTGATCCTATATTAATGATAACGTTTACTTGATTCAAGCAAACTTTTTTCTGAGTGTATATAAACTTATATCAAAACAGCTGGGTTGACAAATATTATTGGCAAATATTATTTCCCCCCTCGTCAGCAAACTTTCAATTTTAAACAGAAGCCTTCTTATCAAATTTAGCTGATAGCAAGTTCACTGATAAGAATAATACGAGAAGAATAAAAACTTTCAAAGTTACCTTGTTATCGTTTAAAAAAGAAACCGGAACAATATTGTGTCGAATGCTCCTCGCCTTAGAAATATTAAAAGCTCATTTTAAAGTGTATAATCGAGCGTAGAGTGAATAAAACAGTTTCAAAAATGTTAAATTTTATAACACTTCTAACAATTTTAATACGTGAGTAGCATTTCAGAGTGATAAATGCATTTATCCTGTGTGCATTTTCTCTTATCTTTATGCTTTTTCTTATTAACGCAATTATTGTCGCATACATCTACATAATATATGTATTTCAAATTTAAAAATCAGATTATGAACTATGTAATGATTAATTGTTATAACTAGTCAAAAATTTCGGTACTATTAGAGGCTATATATCTAATATCAACAACAAAACAAGAGATTAAATAACTTAATATTTTCCAGTACAATTATGTGCAGTTATTTGTCAAGATAGAATCATTGGCGGGGAAGATATTGAAATTTCTAAAGTTCCGTATATGGTAAGTTGTTTCCTATATATAAAATAGGAAATACTTAATTCTTTCATTTTCTTTTTGCTTAATTCACAGCTTTCTTTTTTGTTGAGTGGCAGTCATGCTTGTGGTGCAGCTGTGATAAGTCAAGAATGGGGCATAACAGCCGCACATTGTGCGACAGCGTAAGGAATTATTGAATTAGCGATAACGTTACATAAACAAGTTTTCAAATTATAATATGTTTATAGTTAAATATAACTATAGAAATTACCATTTTCACAGATACATAAAAGATCCCTACAAGGAGATTACTATTCGTAGCGGCAGTTCCATAGTAAATGAAGGTGGAATAGTTCACAATATCACCAAAATAATCTGGCACGAAAGGTATGTGACTACCGATGATGCTAATGATATCGC